>LBNU01004611.1:70386-82451 GCA_014162995.1 Artemisia annua | reverse complement strand
TTAATAATAATAATAATAATAATAATAATAATAATAATAATAATAATAATAATATAAATAATAATAAAACAAATAATAATAATAATAATAATAATAATAATAATAATAATAATAATAATAATAATAATAATAATAATAATAATAATAATAATAATAATAAATAAATAAATAAATAAAAATAAACAGCAATCTAAGTGTCATTATGTTAACTTTAGTAACTCAGTTAATAAGAATAAACTATTTCAGTAACTTACGGAAAACACTATACCAGGATCTTACGATTTTACGATATTATAAAGCAAAACTGATCTGGATTCTACGTAGTATTTTAGCAAGCTTAAGATCTTAAGATCTTATAAGATCCCGATCTTTACCATATGATCTCAAGATCTAATATGATTTGATCTTATTTTTTTTCGAACCACAAACTAAAAAACTACAAAGTTATGAATTATGTTTTTTAAAACTTAAAAACGTCATGTCAATTTTCTTAAGCATTGCATAATCATAATTAGAGGTGAGCAAAATCGCCCAAGTCCCAACAACCGACCCGATCCCGACATAAACCGATAGTCCCGAAACCAAATAATAGCTTCTCGGGTCGGGAGTCGGTTTGGAATTTAGCATTTTCTGGATTCGGGTGGGGTCGGGAGTCGGGATTACCCGTGAAAACACAAAGAATACCATACTAATCGGTTCGTTTCGGGACTCGGGTCAGGATTCGGGATTACCTGAACTAGAATAGGGTCGGGATTCGGGTTAGGATTTTCAGCCTTGTCGGGATCGGGTCGAGGGTTTCGGCCCGATGCTCAGCCCTAACCAATTCACAACAATTTTTTCATGAAGCATTATAGATTCGAATAAAATACAAAGACTATTAAAAAGATAATATTATAGTAGGATCTTATGATTCTGATCCGATCTTAAGATCTCGATCTCGCAAAAATAAAAAGATCGTAAGTCGGATCCGATATTAAAAACCTTAGGAAAAAAAAAACAATGTTTTTCCAAGTTAAAAAGCCAAAAAGGGAATGAAAATAAAAATGAAAATTACAAGTATAACCCCACCGATAGAGACTATTACACCACCACAAATCCAAAAAACATCATCACCCACAAACAAAGAACCGCCATAAGAGAGAAAAGAAAAAGAAAAATGGTGAAATGGAGCTGGACATCAGCCTTGGTGGGAGCAGCAGCAGCAACAGCGACAGCAGCATTAATATCAGCAAAACCAAAAGACCCAACATTCCATTTGATATCAATTAATATTACTTCTTTTAAACTTAGTATCCCTTTGATTGATGCTCAAGTTGTCCTTACTGTTCATGTTACTAATCCTAATGCTGTCCCTATTCATTATTCCTCTACTGAGATGTCTATTTTTTATGCTGGCTCCTTGTTGGGTTCTGCTCAGGTGGTTTATTTATCTGGTTAAGAATTTGTTGTGTGTGTTTTTTTTTTTTTTTTTTTTTTTTTTTTTTTTGGTTATGAGGTGACCAGTGACAGAACCAGGGGTCCGCGGGTGCCCGGGACCCCTATGGATTTTTTCGATGTAGTGTTAATATTTGAAAAAAAACATCAATTCCTAAATGCATCTTAAATGCACCCGGTCCATCAAAATGTATTTCCATATTACGGTTCCAAAAAAATTTGTGCACCCGGTCATATTTGGTCCTAGTTCCGACCCTGAGATGATCTCATTTGCTTTTTTGTATGTGTTACATGCTCCTTAATAGGCATCGAAATTAGGTCTGACAACCACTTCTTAACTCTTAAGCAATGTTAGGATAAAATGATGTGAGAGTGTGAGACACATAGTTGTTATGTATTATGTATACTATAGAGAGTGAAAAGTTATACTGTAGATACAAATTAAAGTATGAATTAGCAGGGTCCATCGGGAAAGCATATTAAGGTTAGCGTAAACGGGTAAATGGATGAGATTTTCCCTGTTGATATTGAGGTTACTTGGGAGGGCGAGTCTTTGACTCGGATTTACGTAATCTAATCGGGTATCCCTGTGACTGTGAGTGTTTCCGACCCGTTCCCTTGTCACCCCCAAGTTGTGTACCCAGTTAAGTTTGAATGACCTCCCTCTCGTGAGAATATTAGGGTGCCTAACCACTTGGCCACCTTCGTGCTGGTTCATATTAAGGTTAGTGAGTCTTAAGAATTCTAGGCTACATTACTTTTATGGTTGGTAAAACACTAAAACATAAAAGGTGTCTAGTTGGTAAGAACTAAGAATAATACATTTATCAGTTTGTTTAGGGACAAATACACCTCATATCCATTTAGTACCTTAATCCTCTCTTATACCATAAAGAGGCTGTTTGGATTAGCTTATTTTTATGGGCTTATCCACTCATTAAAAATTAGGGAAAGCCGATAAGCTTACTTTCGGCTTAAGCTTATCAACTTGAGCTTATTGGCTTTTCCAAATCTCGATAAGTCAATGAGTCCGTAAAATAAGCTGATCCAAACACCCCCTTGAAGTAGTGATATAATATAATACTCGAACACATATGATTTTTTATAAAGTCAAAATAATAGTGTACGAAATCATGTTACAGTTTCATATGCTGTTTCTGACGAGTTTTTTTTTCCTGAATCCACTACCATAGGTATCAGCTGGATCACAACCGCCACACTCATGTCAGGTGCTTCACCTCCCAGCACGCCTCAGCAGCATGGAACTGGCACACCATGCGGTGCAGTTAGCAGCAGACTTGAGCAAGCGCGAGATGGTGTTGGATGCGACAGTGGTTATTGAAGGTGTGGCTAAGGTTGCGTGGTGGGGGCATAAGTTTAAGGTGCACGTAGAGAGTCACATAACGGTTGATCCTGTTTTCCTTGATGTTGTTGATCAGGAAAATAAATCTGATTTGGAATTGTTTGTTACATGATTAATGACTATAACATTTTGTCTTTGATTTTAGTTTCATAAATGCAATAGTTCAGAATTCAGATATATGTAGATACATTTCAGTTATTGGTAACTAGATGGGAAATCCGGCCAGAGGTCGGGTACGAAGTGATGGTAGATAAATTGATCCCAAATAGGGTTGTCGAGCGGAGGTAGAACCTTAGAACTGGTCATGGTCTCTCATAGGCAGTTTTCGTCCATTGCAAATTTTATGAAAGTGTTGTTTGAGATTTACTTGTTTGAAGTGCTTATTTCCTTTAATAAAAATAAGGCAGATACTTAAGCAATCCAAACACCCTCCTTTTACTTTAGGAATTTATTTCTTAGACTAATAAGAATATGAATCTAACCAACACATACACACTACTAACTAACATAATCTAACTGACTCAACAGCTTCAACTAACTTTCCTCTATATTTACTTAGACCCTTGTACTTTCTTCATTTGCATTCACTTCCTCTAACTTCCCAAATTTAAACCACAATTTCCCTCCCATTAAAACGCTTCATTCTCTTAAAAAATCACAGTTTCACTTTTTATGATCCCAGAAAAACCGAAAACACAATGCGTGCATCAATGGCAGACTTCTTACATTCATCACTATCATCATCATCGAAAACGCGATCTCACACTGCATTGATTTCATATTTCAACCAACATCCGCATGATTCAAGAACCATAATTTCTAGTTTATCAACTTACCACGCCAAAAAAGAACAAGAACAAGAAGAATATGAAGAAGATAGCGATGTGAACAATAACAGTAAAGAGTGTGATAACCAAAGGGGGTTGACTTTCTTGACAATTGTGTTGACTTCGGTTAAGAAATCTTTCTTGAAGACTACAAGTTGTGGTGTTGAAAATATGGAAGTCGGGCGGCCAACTGATGTTAGACACGTGGCGCATGTTACGTTTGATAGGTTTCATGGGTTCTTGGGTTTGCCTGTTGAGTTTCAACCTCATGTTCCAAGAAAAGCCCCAAGCGCAAGGTACCTTTAAAATTCATTTCTGAGAGTTTATGTGATTGTTTGATAAATATATTTGAGAGTGATTATTCATTTATTTGATTGGGATTGTTTATGTGGTTATTTACAAGTGAAATAAGCAGTTTGGAATTAGCATCTTAAAGGTGAATGTTTGATATAAAAACAGGAAATAAGCACTTTTTATAAGCAACACCCAAACACACCCTAACTACTGATGGAATTGTTGTATTTCAAGATTTGGTTTAGGTACAGTAATAATCTTGGTAACTGTAGCAACTTTTCATGGTGTGAATATGGCAAGAATTTTGTGAGAATGATGATTTGTTTGCAACGTAAAAACGAGTAAGGTGGTTTGAAAAGTCTATGATTTGGTTCTTGGTGTGGTGACTATGTTGTCTATTGATGTTTTTCAGAAAATACATAGAATTGTATAGTTTTGGAACAATGGCTATGATGGTTCCATGAGTCGATAACTCAGTTCTTGTTGTACTTATTTGTTTATGGTCTTTATAGGAAGTTAAATAATTTTACGCTTTTAGGACAATGTGGTTAATGCTTGATTATGATCTTGATGAACTGATAAAGACTTGATGGAACTTTTATAATGTTTCTTCTTTGTCCTGAAGGTGTTTAATTTTTAAACGGTCTGTGCTGATTAATCATTTTTAACATTTTTTTATTCGGTTTTAGTAAACAACATAAATGCTTAATGCTGTCATGCTACTTCAATCGCTCATTGGTTTCATTTTGTAGTACCACGGTGTTTGGGGTATCTGCAGAATCAATGCAGGTGTCATACGACTCGAGGGGCAACTGTGTCCCAACAATACTCTTACTTTTGCAGCATCACTTGTATCGTCAAGGCGGCTTGCAGGTATTTCAGTCTTTCTTCACCTTTTTTAATAAAAACAAGAACAAAGGCTGTAACATGCCATAAAGTTTGTGCGTTTATAAATCTTTGTAAATTATAACGTTACAACACATTTGCAGGCAGAAGGGATTTTCAGAATCAGCGCGGACAACAGTCAAGAAGAGCATTTAAGGAGTCAGTTAAACCATGGTGTGGTTCCAGATGGTATCGATGTGCATTGTTTGGCAAGTTTGATTAAGGTATAAATTTGTCGTTTTTAAAAGGTATTTTAGACATTAAACTAATAGTCAGTTTATGGAAGTTACAGGCTTGGTTCAGAGAACTGCCTACTGGTGTTTTGGACCATTTATCAAGGAACCAGTTAATGCAGTGTCGATCTGAAGAAGAGTGTTTGGGACTCGTTCGCCTTCTGCCACCAATGGAAACCGCCCTACTTGATTGGTTGATCAATCTCATGGCAGATGTTGTACAACATGAGCAGTTTAATAAGATGGTTACACACAACATTGCCATGGTTTTTGCCCCAAATATGACACAGGTTAGGATCATCCAACTAATTTACTTGAAAAGAGACTGCAGTTTAGTATTTGAGTTGTGTTTTGTCTATAACGGGTTAAATTGATCAAGGGTAGAAGAGTTATTTAATTTTAAGGAACGGGTCTAATGAAAGTCTACCGAACTGTATTTGGATGTATAAACCTGTTAATCGCCTTAAAAAGTTCAGAGCGCATATATATATCTTCTTTTTGAAGTCATTTTTAAGTTGTTCTGATAAATCGTACGTATATCTTTGTTGCAGATGACAGATCCACTGACGGCATTGATGTATGTAGGCCAAGTTATAAAGTTTCTAAAGACACTGATCTTGAAGACCCTTCGGGAAAGAGGTGGTTCTGTTACTAAACCATCTTCTGTTCCTCAGGTAGAAATGTTGTAGAAAAATGACGAACGACCCTGTCTCACAATTGTTGTAGCGAGCAGACTCGGGTGTTGTAGTGAGATAGAAGAAATGTACTACTCCGTAAACCTTTTAGCATTTTTGTATGAAACTTGAACTTGTTTGGTTAGATTTGTACCCTTCTTGTTATATTCTTTGTATTTGAGAAGATTGTTGTTTCTTGACAACTTTTTTTCGAGTTTTATGAATGTCGATCTACTTTCTATTAAATGCAAACTCACATACACCCTTGCATTATACATTCTCACATGCATGTACCTGACACAAATGAATATATTCATATCAACAACAAATACAATAAATTTTGATCTTTTTCTCGTGCCTAGAATTAGAATATATTCTTTTCTTATCCCAGTACGAATTTCATATAACCCAATGTATCAAACGAGGTGGTTTTGCCCCACGCATTGTGGCGGGATTTCTACGTGTTGAAAGTTAGGGCGGACTTTTTTACCCTTGCTCCGCTCTGAGGCACGGGTTTTGAGTGAAAAATTTCTTCGTTACACAAACATTCCCTGGATTTAACTCAATGATCGTTTCTGAAAACACATATAAAGTGTAGTAATTTGTAAAGATATGATACATAAGATTAAAACGCATATAAAGTGTAATATATACATATAGATGTCATTTTCAACATTATTGTTTGAAAACCGAAAATACAGTGGGTGAAACACCATTTTGGTTTAAAAACCACAAAAAGAAAAAGAAAATCCGCGTTTCGAACATCCTACTTACCAACTCATTAGCTATTTTGTTAAGGATATGTTAAAATAATCGCAAGTAATTGTAGGGTCATTTTTACAACTTTATTTGTAAGGGGTTGGCAGTGGTCACGGGAAGGCACCACAAAGGATGGATCATGTGCGGGAACATCGCCGCCTGCACCCTGATCATGCACGGGATGGATCACTCACATGAAACTTTCACGCACAGGAAGAAATTTTTTTCGAACGTTGCAAAGTACTTTTTGACCGTTGGAGGCATAAAGGAAGTGAGTGATGGGTGAGTGATCAGATGCCAACAAAAATAAGGGTGAGTGATGTGAATGATATGGCATAAGGGGATTGGTTGGAAGTGAGTGATTAGAGTGTGGTGCCACAACCACTGCCAACCCCCTAACGTAAATAAACATGAAGAGCATTTGTGTAATTTTATGTTACACAAAAGTTTCAATATTTAACACACGGACATTTTTTGTAAGTGTATGTTAACGTTAAGGATTTTTTTTTTTTTTTTTTTTTTTTTTTTTTTTTTTTTGGCAGATTGCGTTCACAAAGTAAATAAACCTCAAGGACTATCTCTCTGGAAAAGCAAACCATATGGACCTTTTTATCAATTTTTGTTTCGTATTTTCTATCACTTTTTGACTTATTAAACTTTATATTTTTTGTTCTACGAACAAAATTATAAAAATAAAAGAAAAAATAAAAAAGAAACGTGAAAAAACATGGAGGTATCGTTTGCTTTTATGAGGTACGTATAGCTTGTCTTTTATGAAAATATATTGTAGATGAATAGTGTTTTGTCTCATAAATTATTAAAAAAAACATTTGTTTACAAATATTATTAATCAGGTCGACAATCGACATTGTATTAGGAAGTAATTAGATTCAAAAAGTTTCCAAATAATTTTAATCATTCTGTTAAAAAAAAAACAAATAATTTTAATCATTGACACCATAATGCCAACAACAAATATACGATCTCACCCATACATGTAGTCTACACGCTTATATTTATACCGAATGGATACTCGAACAAAGCGACGGTTTATAGCGGCAAATAATTATATTTACGAAATTATGATTTTGATTTTACCCTTTACACAAAACTTACGTGTTCAATTTGTAGTCACTGCAAAAAAAAAAAAAAAAAAAAAAAAAAAAAAAAATCTAGGGAGTTAGAAAAAAAAATGATCAAAGTTTAAGATTAAACAATATTTANGTTTATTAGACTTGGCCATATACATAACTATGTATATAAATGATTCCATGTGTGTATTTTTATAGGTGGTTGACTATTTGGTAACGCCACGAGTCATTGCTTCCTTTTTTGGCTTTACCATTCTCAACTCTCATTTGTTTCACCGTCGGAATGGCGTTCAGTGTTATTTTGGCTGAAAGGGTTAACGGGATTAGTATTAATATCATTTTGGATTCGGCAAATAATTATATTTACGAAATTATGATTTTGATTTTACCCTTTACACAAAACTTACGTGTTCAATTTGTAGTCACTGCAAAAAAAAAAAAAAAAAAAAAAAAAAAAAAAATCTAGGGAGTTAGAAAAAAAAATGATCAAAGTTTAAGATTAAACAATATTTAAAATATTAATTTAATGGTAGATGTTGTTATCATTTTAATCAAAAGAATAATAATCCACTAACATTAAGGGGTCGCCAAACTTTGATCTAATCAGTATTGGGATCTCTTGGGATATATTACATGTCTCTTTTCAAGGTTTCTCTTACAGTCCATAACTTCCTTGAATCTCTCCGCCCTTCTTTTTTTGGGGAGGTAATGGAGAAGACCGGAAAATCCATTGGACAAAGTGGAATCTTATTCTTAACTCTAAAGGAAAAGGATGGCTCAGGGTGGCTATTTTTCATGCTCTAAATCTAGCTCTCATTTACAAATGGAGATAAAGGTATGTTCATTGTCAAGATTCTTTATGGGTTAATGTTTTAAAGGCTGTTCTTTGTTGAAGCAAATTATGGTGGAGTTTAGGCAACTATAAATCAAAGTATTGATAGTTTACATCACAACCAGCTTATTCCTTTTTCGTCTATGTCTCTCAAGCTCGGCAATGGTCACAACACTAAATTCTGGACTGATATTTGGCTCGACGACATCACTCTTCAATCCAGGTTTCCTCGTTTGTTTGCTCTTGAAACTTTCAAAAATTGTACGGTTGTAGCGAGGTTTTAGATGGAGATTGGAATTCGCAATGGCGTCGAAATTCTAGAAATGGTGTTGAATCTTCTCAACTCTAGGCTGTAATGGATGTGCTGACGAACGTCTCTTTCAATGACGAAGCGAACAAATGGATATGGAATGTTGATAACTCTAATAGTCTAATGTCTTCTTGGTTTCTAATGCTCGGCAGTTGATTGACGATGTCAATTTTTTGTCTGGTAATCGTCCTACTAAATGAAACAAATTTGTTCCCATAAAGATTAACATCTTTACTTGGCGCTTGTTATTGAATCGGCTTCCAACGAAAACAAATCTCAACAACCGTGATATAGATGTTCCCAATATTCTTTTTTCTGTGTGCAATCAGGTTCAAGAGGATGCTTCTCGTATCTTCATGCATTGTGAGGTGACATGGATGGACCTTTCTTTTCCTGAAATGGCTTAACATTGAAGATTTTTGGTACTGGATTGCAGAGTCGCAACTGAATGGGAAACAAATTGTAAACACTTAAAGATCACAACTTTACCAATCTAAATCACGTATAATATGTAGAAAAGAGATGAGAAAGATAGTGACTTGAGAAGTATAATATGAGGCGTATGGAATAAGAAATATATTAAAGAAGCACACACATTACACACACAAGCACACACCTCAAATGAGAGTTTGAGGTGTATATATAGTACAATTCGTGGATGCCCTAAAGGCTTTGATGGGCTTGGGCTTGGACTTGGTTTTATACTTAAGTCTTAACTTATAACATATTAGCTTAACTAGTCCAAGGCCCAATGACTAATTCTACCTACACGACACACTATATTACATATGAGAACGACCATCACTTTTTCTATAAAATTTAAATGCTAACAATCTCCCCCTAAGGGATGGTCGTTCGAATGACGTTCCTTGTGATTTGGTCTTAGTCATCTTTTGATGTTGAACTTTGTGTGTCGTTGTAGAATAGTCTTTTATTCTTTGTTCCTTCATGCTTTGTGATCTTTGATGAATGACTTTTCTTTGTTCTTTGTTCTTTGTTGTGGTTGATTCATCTGCCTTTCATCACAGCTTCGTCTTTGTAGGTTAATTGCCTTTCCAGCATGCTCATACGTCTTTAGTCTTTGTCATACATTCATTTGTTGTTCCCGTTCTTTCACTTTGATCTTTGTCATTTAACTTTGTAGATTCTTTCACATAATGTAGAATCTTTCTTTGACTGTTGCTTTCCTTTGATCTTAGTGAGAACTTTCCTTTGACTTTGAGATGTATGTATGAGCATGTGGAAACTAGTGTGTGGTGGTTGTACCTGCATAAAACAGTTAGCAATAAAACATCCGGTACTTACAGGCTTGGAATTAGAGATCGTCAACAGCATAGTGTGAAGACTCCTTCTAATCCTTACCATGGCCGTTCCTAATCGGATACCCTCGAAAGAGCTTACACAGACATACCGAAGTACACCCACGATTAGGTGAGTCGCTGGAGATCACCCCACGACTGTAGACCGTTTGGAACCACCGAAACACTAAGCGTAACCCACAAGAGATTACCGAAGTGACCTGCTGTCAGGGCTGTTTGATGTTGACCCTGGCAGGAGTTTCCGTTCAATTATTGAGAAATACAAAAGTAAATTCTCTCATAAACGTTCTGGCAGATTGCTAAGATCTGCGTAGGACTCGATAGTTTACAACTGGTGTCCATTGATGTAGAACCACCATTGTAGTAATGTTAAGTGTTCCTAAGAGATCTTTTGATGAAATCTCGGGGCTCTAGACTCAATAAGTGCACATTTAGTCCTCGGAGGAATGGAGCATAGTACCTCCTTTTCAATATCAACACACTCGGAATGAGTGGTCAATAGATTATGCAGGGTTCTCCGTGAGAATGAAACAAGTATCTTTTGAGAGATACTCGAGTGGCTAGAAGGTTTAAGTGCAGTGCGTCACTGGGTCCATGACGTCTTGTCTTCAATACCGATGTCACCTTAGTAACAATCAGTAGCAAATGAATTGAACCCGGTGTCTGACCTATGGTTGAATATATGGAGGGCTCATTTCTTTTCACCCTTTCTCATTTCATTTCTTTTTAATTCTTCAACCCCTTCTTTCCCTTTCATTCTTTACTCCTTCTTTTAATCATACCTAAGGACTTCTAATTCTATCTATTGGAATTGTCCTTTGGTAGATCCCTCCGGTTCTGGCGGATCATAGGACGGTTTTTCCTAACCTTAGTCACCTTATAACACCATGACTATCCTATTGTTGCCATAAACCTTTTTCTTGAAAGTCTCTCAAAGTGTTTATGATAATAAAACACATTTTGTTTAACACATTGAGAGTTTTGCACTTTTGAAATACTCCCCCTTCACATGTGCTCATGATATGTTAAGATAAATTTGCACATGTAGGGTAGAGTTGGCACTTTTTGAATTGATCCACTTTCAGTGAACAAGACCGATTCGAGACACGTTTACATCACTAGTTATACTAGCTTGAAATTATTACCCGGCCTTGTCAAGTCCAAAGAAAGTTTCTCGAATTGGTACATTCTACTTAGACAAGTCCTATTCGAGACACGTTTACATCACTGGTTAGACCAGCTTGAAATTATTACCCGTCCAGGACAAGTCTTTTCGATTACTGACATTTGATATTTCGTCAATTCGAGATTCAAATCTGAGTCTGTTCTGAGTCAAGTACAAGACCTTTAAGTCTTAACTGACGAGCTCGAGATTCTTCCACAACTTTTGAACATTTTTGATCACTTTTAATCACGTCTTCTCCCCCTCAAAAATAGCATACCGTGATATTTTTGATATCAACTGATTAAAGAAAAAGTTTTTGAGAGATAGACGGATTTGTTTTCGCATGAAATTGGAATATTTTTTCGTTTTCTTTTTATACTCCCCCTTAAAAAAAGCATATTGTTTAAACATAAAGTTTAAAATCAATTTTAAGGGTTTTAGAGGGAGTTTTTTCTTTGAAATACGAGTCATGTACTGAAATGTACACAAGTCATTTTGTAAAAACGTGTTTTTGCTTGAAATCTTTTCGTTTGTTTATACTCGAACTATTTGAAAAGAATTTCGGTTTTGAACGTTCGAGTTCTGATCTGAAATAATCAGAAGTCATCAATCGGGTCCGGGTTTCGTACTGAAGTATACGAAAGCCATTGTTTAAGAAAAATTAGAGAAACGACATGTTTTAGAAAACATTTTAAATGAACTCCCGCTCAAGCATATGTACATGTCCGTGCTATTTTTGAATAACATTTCTAGAAACGTACATAATATCGATTATACGAGAGACATGTCGTGAGAAGAATATTTTTGGATTTTTTGGTTTTATATTGTTTTTGTATTTTTTGAAATTTTCTATTTTTGTATTTTGTTTTTGTTGGTTTT
>LBNU01004611.1:28241-67806 GCA_014162995.1 Artemisia annua | reverse complement strand
TTGATTTTATGCAAAAAGATTGAAACTTTCTTGTTGAGAAAGGTTTATAACACTAGTTTGTAAACAAAAGAGTGTTAAAAACACAAAAGAACAAGAAAGATACGAAATTTTTGTATAAAAACGTGAGAAAAACTTCAAAAATACGAAACAAAACAAACTCAAACACTCCTAAATCATTGTTAGGCGATTGATACCACTTGTAAACACTTAAAGATCACAACTTTACCAATCTAAATCACGTATAATATGTAGAAAAGAGATGAGAAAGATGGTGACTTGAGAAGTATAATATGAGGCGTATGGAATAAGAAATATATTAAAGAAGCACACACATTACACACACAAGCACACACCTCAAATGAGAGTTTGAGGTGTATATATAGTACAATTCGTGGATGCCCTAAAGGCTTTGATGGGCTTGGGCTTGGGCTTGGACTTGGTTTTATACTTAAATCTTAACTTATAACATATTAGCTTAACTAGTCCAAGGCCCAATGACTAATTCTACCTACACGACACACTATATTACTTATGAGACCGACCATCACTTTTTCTATAAAATTTAAATGCTAACACAAATAATCATTATCGAAGTCATTACTCTGTCTACATTGTAGTCCATTTGGAGATATCAAAGCAATGTGATCTTCCAAGACTCCAAGTTTAGAAAACGTCATATTATTGATAGCATTGTTGTTAACTCTTTTGATGGCTTTATAGTAGATTTAAAAAATCTAAACTAGATTGGACATTGTGGTTGTAAAACCTTATGTCTTTCTTGTCATTTGTTCCTAGCGCCTAATTTAATAATATTTATGCCGTTTAAAAGAAAAATATTAATCAATTTTAAGTCATTTTAAAATTAAAAAATAAATATACACTCTTTATAAATACTAGATATATGACTCGAAAACAAAATAGTCAATCACGTTATTAGTAACATAAAATCTTGTGCTACTAGGCTAAAGACCCATTGGCTTTTCTAATAAAACTACATGGGAGATTGAAATAGTTTAGTTACACATTCAACAACTTTTATGTATTTAACATTTTCTGCTAGTNTTTTTTTGCTAATATTTTCTAAATATTTTAGTTATACTTTTTGGGCAACAATAATAACTCGTTTTTAATCCAAAGGCTATATTAATTAGAAAATTTGGTGACAATGAGAAAACCTTGGCCTTCTTCGTTATAATTAGTCAGTAACTACTTGGCTTTCATTTTCCACACGTGAAGATTTAAGTATACCCGTAATGTAACCCAACTCATGAACAAAAACATTATTGTTTTTTTTTTTTTTTTGAACGGCGGGTTAGTTGTTAGTTGTTGGCTCGAGTTAGTGTCGCATCCTCGGGCAGAGATACCAACCGCGAGCCTCTCCTTAGGGGATAACCCCACTCCTATTCCCGATTCGCCTGATATCATTAGAGCTTGTGGTTCCCAAGTGAGGACTTCCCGGTCGGTCACCCAAACCGGTACTACTCTCACTTGGGCTCGCTTAACTATTTAAGCCTTTACATCAATTTTTTTATCTACAACAACCTCATGACTAACTTATTGTAATAGGATGACCGAAAATATTGCCAAAATATATCCCATAAAAATCAGTTAAATAAAACACCCACATACAAACATTTCACACGACTCAGTTTTATTTGCGACCGCTTTCTTCTTTTTCTTGACTTAGGACGCGTCTAACATGAGTGGGGTAATGAGGAAGAAGCTTCTTAGATGGAGCCTGGAGGTCAACCACAAGGACGACCATGCATGATGCATTACGGCCCGCCTTCATTTAAGTTGGTCATACAAATACATACCGCTATCATTTACAGTATTTCTTTTTCTTTAACTTTCATAAAAATAACAAGACACGAGTAAGATATTTTCTAGTCATAATCGAATATTCCAGAGTTTAAGTATAGTATTCTTCATGATTTGTTATTTTGTTAAGCTCTTTAAATAAAACTAAATCAATATTTGCACAAAATGACGGTGTATAGCGGAAATAATTATATATACTTATGAACTTGTGTTTTCAAGTGACCTTTAATGCAACTTACAAGTTCAATATAGTTAGGGCAAAATACCTATTAATGTACTATACTTGCCACAAATGTTACTTTTGTGTACTGAACAAATTTTTTTCCTTATATGGGTACTGAACTTTTATTTTTTGGTCTTTTTGATGTACTTGTGACATTTTTGCCCCTGGATTTTTAATAATTTGAGGGGCAAAAACGTCACAAAATACATCAAAAAGGCCAAAAAATGAAAGTTTAGTACCCGTATAAGGAAAAAAATTTGTTCAGTACACGGAAGTAACATTTGTGGCAAGTATAGTACATTAATATGACATGTTTTGTATCATACAGATTAATATCTAATATATTATCAATCACAATGTACTTTTACTTACATTTTTTTTGAACTATTAGGTGTTCACGGTGTTCACGGAACGGACATTGCTATTAACTTGATTAGCGCCCAGTGACGTCGTTTGCTATTCAAGGCCATAAGCAATTTGGAGACGGCAATGCATGAACATTTATTTAATTGTTACAAACTCAATTATTAATCGAATAATTCATGTATTATCTTATTTTTTCTTTCATATATTAATGGAACATTTTACGTTTGTTGCTTTCTTATTATCTAATTTTTATATTTCTTTAAGAACTCCTCGAATCAGATCTTCCGCCTACTAATCCAATAAGGTTGCCTTGGCTTTGAACTTCTCGATTTTCCTCTATGAGACAATGGCAGATGCTAAAAGGTTTGTCATTTTTTACTTTCTACTGTAAAATATTAGTTCAGATGTAATAAGAGTTTAGATATACAATATGATTTTTACTTGTGCAGATGGACTTGAGAATGCAGTGATAGTCGTGGACACTGAAAATGACATCGACAACTGAAACTTATAGTCACATATTAGATTGATGAAGTGTCCTTTAGACAAATTGAATTGTAGTAACTTTACAGGTAATGAACACAACCGAGGAAAGGCTTAGATGACAACACAATACAATCATGCATCAATTGATGAAAAGGAACTATTGGTAGCAACTACAGATAAATCATGCTTACAGAATGCACATGATGCATTTTAGCATATGGAGCAAAACAAAGGACGGGTTGGACTATAGGAGAAGAATGTGCCATTGAATCGTTGATCACGAAGGTTAGTATTGTATCAATTGTTGCTTATGAATGCATATTGAATTGGGTGGATTCTATTTTGACTTGGTTTCTTATAAATTTTGTTGAAGCTTTTTCTATGTTTCTATAGTTGAAGAAAGTACCACTGCAAGCCACAAGGACAAGATGAAAATGGGGTACAAGCATGACGTGTAGTTTGATGATGATGGATCATGCACCAAAAAATGGTTGTTTGGAGATTCTTATGATAAAGTTAGTATTATCGCTTAAATGATTTGTTATGCTTTTCTCCACGAATAAATTTTGCTACTCAACACAATAAATTTTGGAGACCCCAAGCTTGGACGTTTGTTAGTGTAATTGTAACATAAGAAATTTCTTATCTTATAATGGACTCATTGTATCATTCTTTGTTTCATATTTTAAATGGAACAAATTTACGTTATTACTTTTCTTATCATCTCATTTCTCTATTTTTTTTAAAAATTACCCGGTGTCAACGGGTCTCTAAGCTAGTAAAACTATAAATATTAATGAATGTATATTAAATTGGGGGCCCCTTATAAAGGGGGGCCCGGTGCGGTTGCACCACTTGCACATGCTAATCGCCGCAAGTGTATAGCGGAAATAATTATATATACTTATGAACTTGTGTTTTCAAGTGACCTTTAATGCAACTTACAAGTTCAATATAGTTAGGGCAAAATACCTATTAATGTACTATACTTGCCACAAATGTTACTTTCGTGTACTGAACAAAATTTTTTTTCCTTATATGGGTACTGAACTTTCATTTTTTGGTCTTTTTGATGTACTTGTGACATTTTTGCCCCTGGATTTTTAATAATTTGAGGGGCAAAAACGTCACAAAATACATAAAAAAATGCCAAAAAATGAAAGTTTAGTACCCGTATAAGGAAAAAAAATTGTTCAGTACACGGAAGTAACATTTGTGGCAAGTATGATCCATTTTGAAGGAATTTGCCCATATAGTTATTGCGCGAGAAAAAAAAAATGTTTATAGGCTATAAACGAAAAATTATACTCCCTCCGTCCCAATTTATTTGTCCACTTTTGACTTTTGAAGTCTTTCTTTTACAACTTTGACCTCAAATATTCTTTTTTGTGTTGTATAATACTTGATGCAAAATATATGAATTGATTGAGTTTTAAACGTATTTTCATTGGGTATAACTTCCATCAAGTATTATATAACACAAACAACACAATTTAAGGTCAAAGTTGAGAATGAAAGACTTCAAAAGTCAAAAGTGGACAAATAAATTGGGACGGAGGGAGTAGTAAAAGTTTGAGAATTAAATGATATATAAATATTAATTTAATAATGGATCTTGTTATCATTTTGAATCAATGGTATTTTAGTAATTGAATTGTTTTTTAAGTTTTCAAAATTAAAGATTAAAGAAAATGGTATAAATGCGACTTATTTGACCTTATTGTTTATCATTCTTATGTTTGGTGTAATGCTAGTACTAAGAGAAATCTAGATCGGTTATGTTGGCTTAAATGTCTTTTGACAGCTATTATGTAATTATTCTTTGTTAAGTACTAGCTTCTTGCTAGGCTCTTTTATAAATCCGTCGTTCAAAAAAAAAATGTGTTATAAATATTATAGATATGAGGTTTTTCTGTTTAGGTTATATAGGAAGACGAGTTTTTTTTGATAATCTCGACCATTTCAAGTTAATCCCGAAATCGCTTCACACTCTTCACTGACCTATTTACAAAATAAACTTAAAACTAAAAACAAATACAGTGGATATAAATACTAATACCTATTTGTTTACAGCAAAACGTAACTTTTGTAACTTGATCTTTATAGTTTATATAGTTAAACTGATCAAAAGATTGTCTTTAAAATTTTTCTGAAAAACATGTCTAGGGCTTGTTTGTTAATTTTTTTTGTTAAGTTATGTTTAATTAATAGATGACTTAATGCACAACCTCAGTTTTATTACTCCCTCCGTCCCATATTAAGTGTCCACTTTCATGATGCACAAAGTTTTAGAAGATTCCACTAACTAAACTCTCCACCAATCAAATATTAATTTTACCCACTAAAGTCTAATCTTATTGGTTGAAACGTACAAGTGGACACTTAATATGGGACATATAAAGATTCCATTGTGGACACTTAATATGGGACGGAGGGAGTACTTAATATTTTCAGTCATATTTCTCTATTAAGTCGCAAACAAACAGTTTTCATATGAATTAATTAATTCAGTCTTTTTCAAATTAAGTCAATTAAGTCCATATCAAACACCCATAATACTCAAAACTCTAGGAAAAAAGTATATTAATTAGCAGACACATAGACCGAATAATAAATTTAATCATCCTTTTTAAAGGCAATTGATTGTATAGATAGAAATCTAGCAAGAAACTAGAACAGAAATGATAATTCCGATCAACCACTATACACCTATCACAGCCTCGAAATCACAATGACACGTAACAATAATTCTGGAACACACGACCCTGAAACCTACAACAATTCGATCTATTGGCGAAACAATCATTTTTCTACTATGTGGACGTATGGTCCGGACTGGGCCAGGAATGGGCCAGGCCCGGCAGACATCGGCCCACTCTACGCCTAAAACCCTAATCCATGCCTTATAAATACATGGCTGGAATCTCCTTATTGACTACGACCAAACAGGTTACTCTAAACCTAACTCTCATAAGCCATATCGCACCGATACTAACTTGACCGTCGGAGGTGGATCCCGGGGCTACGGCCTCGGGTCCACTCCTAACGGGTTCTCTTTGTTGACAGGTCTACTCAGGGCTCGAGAAGACGACTAACGGCCCAAGGAGAGTCGTTGGATCCAGCCCGCGCCAGATTATGCATCAACAAGTTGGCGCCATCCGTGGGACACGACTACGACAAGTTTCGTGTTCTCACATCACCGGAAAGCAACCGTCGAGTTCAAAAGCCGGTAACTTTAAAACTTTGTATTGTGCGAATACTTAAATTCGACAAGTGCTACAAAAAGGCAATAACAATATTGTATTAAAACATCAGTTCAAAAGCATATATACAATATGCAGGGGCAGCACGTCTTCTGTCTCGTTTGTATTCGTAATGATTCATAACAAGGTAATTGTATTAAAACATATTGTACTATCGACGGCAAGTAAATCTCGGTAATATTCGTACATATGTCACATAAATCTTAAAAAGATATCCGGCAATATCTTTTAAATATTCAGAACGATTTTATGCATAAAATCTTTTAACTTGGTAACACAAGCGATTTTAGCCGTATAGCGCGCAAGCGTAACGTCCGCAACCCGCAATCCGGACGCTAGCTTTACTGCTTTTTAGCCCGCGAACAACCGGCAGTCCAGCGAATAGAATCTACCCGCGTTAGGCCATTGCGTTCAGGTCAGCATCTTCCGGCAGATTAGGCGCCATGAGCCGCACGTATTCAGCATACCAGGCACCACGATGCTCAGTCAATGCCGCCATGAGGCGCAGCGCAGACAACAAGGCCGTGGTCAAGCCTGCGATCCATCCTCCCAAAGCGTTCAGAGCTATGCCGCGTCACGATAGCATCTATCTGCGTCTGTGCGTGCGAAAAAAAAGCTATTAGTCGGGCCGGTGCCGGTCACAACTCCATCCGCCGTTATTATAAAAAATAAAAAGAACAATCAATCGCCATGAGCGCACTGAGTTCACAGATTAGCTACGCGTTACTTTTTTTTCTTATGTAATTGTAAAACCTCACGATAGGTGTAATTCGCACAGCGAAAGTTTCTCTTATATGCTATGTGCTATACTATGCTTCACGCTATTAATCTTTTACTTTATTAAGTTTTATATGTTGCGATTCGCAGCATATACTTTTAATGTTTGCATTAAGTGTTTTTCAGGATTTGAATAACTAAGTTTAATGCTCCTACAAGAGTAGCACCATCAAACTTGGGGGGCTACCAGGGTATATCCTACTACTGTTTTCGTACAAGTCACGCAGGCATATTTGGAAGCAGATCGTACGTAAGAGGTATTGCAAGCCCGGTACAAAGACGGATTTAAATATTCGCACCACCTTACCGCAGGGGAGACGTCCTCTGTCGCTTGTAAAGGTGGATGTAATGTTCGCGCACATCGCGCACTTTTGACGCGCACAGCGCGCACTTTTGTCGCGCACCGCGCGCACTTTTGTCGCGGACAACGCGCACTTTTGACGCGCACAGCGCGCACTTTTGACGCGCACAGCGCGCACTTTTGTCGCGCACCGCGCGCACTTTTGTCGCGGACAACGCGCACTTCTGCCACAGAAGCACGTCTTCTGTCACGCCATGTTGCACCGCTACTGGTACAAAAGGTACGCCCTTACCTAGGATGCAGCATGCGGAATCCACCTTCACCATTGTGAGACAATCACAATCGCAATCCCAGTGCGCACTGTCGCATGTGGGCTGCGCAGTATGATCTGTCCCATGTGCACACAAGTTGCGCACACATGGGTCATGTCGTCATGGTTGATTGGGCCTACGCGGCCATGAATAGAACTTAAGTCTAGCATAACATAGCCACGCACTATGTCACACTAGACTTGGGGGGCTTGTGGGCGTATGGTCCGGACTGGGCCAGGAATGGGCCAGGCCCGGCAGACATCGGCCCACTCTACGCCTAAAACCCTAATCCATGCCTTATAAATACATGGCTGGAATCTCCTTATTGACTACGACCAAACAGGTTACTCTAAACCTAACTCTCATAAGCCATATCGCACCGATACTAACTTGACCGTCGGAGGTGGATCCCGGGGCTACGGCCTCGGGTCCACTCCTAACGGGTTCTCTTTGTTGACAGGTCTACTCAGGGCTCGAGAAGACGACTAACGGCCCAAGGAGAGTCGTTGGATCCAGCCCGCGCCAGATTATGCATCAACATACTACATTCCCATAATGGTATATCATGTCACTCCTAACAATCATCCAATCACTTATTGTAAAAGGCTTCACAATTTAAAATGGTGAAAACTTTAAGCAACTTTCCAATAAAGTTTGATTGGTGATATAATACTAAATTATAGTTCTACTATGTCGCAGGGTATGTTTAGCGCAGAATGGTGTAGAGCTTTTTGAGGCGTTAAGCAGTGAGCAATGAATATTTTAAATTTTAATGGTCGTTTGGCAAAAAAACGGTGAGCTTTGACTAACTTTTAGGAAAGATAATTTTTCAATGCTTCTTTAAGAAGCGGTGAGTTGTAGCTACCGCCTACCGCTCACAGCTCACAACTACTGCTCACACAGATTATAGCTACTGCTCACTACTACTTTTAACAAACACACCCACACTGTGATATTTAGCTATGAATTTCAAAGTTTCTGAAGTTCTTATCTATAGTTTTGAATCTGAACAAGACAACATTTTAGTGGGTACTACTATGGCTACCTCTCCTATCCTCTATTACATGACAGTTTTTTATGAATTTTTTGTTATGTGTCTTTTGTTTTTTACCATTTTTAACTTGTCAAACTTTATATTTTGTGTTCCGTAATTTTTTCGACAGTTTTACACACTTTATTAACAGGATAAAACAATTTTTTTTATAGGTTTTTGCTCCGTATTTTTCTGTTTACTACTTTTGACTTGTCAAACTTTATATATTTTCCGTATTTTCTAATTCACAGAGATATTACCACCTGATCGAGTTTGAAGGTGTTATATACATAGAGAGATATTATCACCTGATCGAGTTTGAAGCTATGTAATGTAAGTTATACATTAAAAGACATATGATTCAAGTTATAAAATATCTCCGTTCAGAAAGAAAAAAAAGTTATAAAATACTATCAAAATACTTATTTTTTTTTTTTATCGTTCAGTTTACGTTTCACACATCTTTTTCTTATTGGTTTTTCTTTTAAAAAAATCTTGGTACTTTTCTAGACACATGGCACTTTAAAGAGCATAAAGATTAGATTGTGCAAATAAGACCGAAGCTCCTTTAAGTTACCTTTTCTTAGGGAGCAAAAATAGACAAAACATACGACTAAGAAGCAAAAATATATATAAAAAATTTGATATTATGATTGACTTGTTTTACTCGATTTAATGAGTTGGAAATTATCCACCCACACATATCTGACCACAAAATCGTAACTAAACCCTTAAAAAACTACAAAAGCCAACACGACGCATACTCCCCCTATTTAATAGCATCAGCCTCTCCTTATGAACATTGACTTTATGAATTGGTTTTTTTGAAAGATACAAAAACTCTCTAACAGAACATTTTCTCTCTAAACGTCTTGTTGTTTTGTATTGGTTTTGTTCATAGAACAAAAAACAACAAATACAAGAGAAACAATGGCTGCATGTGGAAGCCTTCAGCACATCTTTGATAACCCATTAGACACCCCATCAACCCTCACCTCATGTAAACACATTATCCCCATGAAACCTGTGAACACGCTCGATAATTCCCCTACCGACGTGTTCTCAGGTTTCAGTCTTAAGGATAAAACCGACTCGTTTCCATCCTCCCCAAGTCATAATTCTGATAGATTATCAGAAGCTTTAGGGTGTGAGAGCTTTGACGACGTGGAAGACGTCAATGATCAATGGGGACAACATGAGCATATTACAAAACATACAAAATCGGGGGTCTTGAGCGTGCCAAAGAGGTCTAGGATAAGTGGGAAGGAAATCCCTCCACCAATATCGTCTATTGGAAGGCGGGTGTGTTTTAAATCTTATCGATGTAATGGGAGGCTCATTCTTAAGGAGGAAAAGATTCCAACGCAAGAAATATTGCACGCGTTTAGAGAAGATGGACGGTTGAAGTTGCAGTTTATTCAGTTTGACGATGATGCTGAGGTCGAGAGGGAAAAGGGACAAAACGTAGGTCACGGTAATGGCGTCGAGGTTCATCAAGATTGTGATGACAATATAGAGAAGAATGAGATTAGGGAAGAATCACCATAACATGCCAATTTGTAAAGTTCCAAATCTTTTTTTCTTACAAATAACTTAAGTGGAATAGGAGATGATTTTTGACTTCATATGTGTTACTTAGTTGTTAATTCCCTTTCAGATAATTAGTTTACTTATGAACTTTGCCTGACGTGCATATACATATACTGATATACATGCATACATGTTATGTTCATAATCANAAAATCCCCAACAAGTCAAGCAAAATATATGATCCTTCAGATTACTGTATATAAGTTCAACTACCTAGCTTAAATCATAATCGATACTTCCAACTCAATCTCTTACTTGCTACGAGAGGATCACTAACTTTTATTTTCTAACTTGCTTCGGCTTTTAGCTTAGGCAACCAATTTGGTTACAGGATATGTATTTATCAATATACTGCATAACATATACGTTAAAAGGAGCCATTTAACCAACTACTTTATGCATAAGGCATAATTGGCTATGTTTAACGGTATAACCTAATATTTTGTGCTTGTTGGTAAAGATGTACGTGTATACAATCCATAAGTGAGGCCTTAGGTTCAACGCCTTCTAACCAGGAAAAGGTTGCGATTTACATGAAAACATTGAGATTTACATTCCTCATGTTGGTTGTGGACTTGTGGGATCACCCGGCCAGGGGTGCTTTTACAGCTTTTGCCCTGATATTTTCTTTAACAGATATAAAGTTCAAAGCAAGATCTATATGATTTGTGCCTTTCCACCCAAATTTTCAAATCTAAAGCTAACATGAAAACAGATAGATTGGAATATGAGGTCAAGAAATTTGCAGACCCTGTCAACCAAAGATCAGTAGACCATACATGAGAGAAACAGCAGGGACCGGGATTCTGAAAACCCAGTTATTGGCCAAAACTAAGTACAAATAGAGATGAACAAGGTACAACACGGAACTATCTATCCGAACAAAGTGTTATAAAAGTGGCACTGGCAATATCATTTCCCTCAGTCTTTCTGTGACGATAATGGACCATATCAGATGTGATGATCTTACACATGATCTTGAAAGCAACATGTTAGTTTTTATACCACATGTGAAAAAAATAAAGGCTTGGGGACCAACTAAACATCTTTATGATGTTTGTCTCTAAATATCTTGAGATGCGTATGTTTAAGGGAATTTCTAAAAGATAAGTAAATCACAATACTAAGCATAAGATGCAATGTAATTTCCATACAAACGAACTGCTAAGAACGATCAAACGAGGAAGGTCAAAAGGAGTGCCTCTATCTTTAGGTAGTTGTTATGTCACAAGAAGTGATGACTTAGATACTATGTTGATTGATTTGGTGGAACTTCACCATAAAGTAGATGAACATGGGTAGCAATTTACAGCTTTCAGCCCGTGATGCTGATACCCACACGACAGAGATGCATACCAAGACATCCAGGTGGGATTGTGGGAAATGTAAGGAGATTACAGATAATAACATAAAATATGTTTTTGTTTTAGAAAAATGGTACCTATTTAGCATTTACTTTTTCATTTTCTCCGGTTTTAGTCATCGACTCATTGGACTCTTTTTAGTACATGAGTTATTAATAAATGGTTGTGTCGAAAAATGTGACCAATAACTGGCACTTAAAAAATGATACTCCGTAATTTATATATTAAAAAACTTTAAATTATATATTCAATATTTACAGGCAAAAACTACAATGAGTAAAACGGTATATATGAAAGACACTTTCTTATCATATGCAACGAAAAGGGTGAATGTGTGTGCGTGTGTTTTCCATGTTTATAATGTAAAGGACATATCTCTAGGCCAACAGGTCAAATATATAATGATATAATCGATCATATTTAAAGCTCCAATACTATGAAAATTATTATGAAATGAGTTCATGTTCATGAAATCCTAGCAAGGTTAAACAGAACACGATGGCATTGTTATTGAAAAGTTGGAAAAATTTATTAGAATGCTAAATCATCATGAACGGATGCTGCCATCTAATGTCAAAAGCACCTTGTATAGATCTGGCCGTCGATCACGAAATATCCCCCAGCTATGTCTCTTGGATTTAATTTGATCCAGATCAAACTCTGCTACAAGCACTGCTTCATCTTTATCATTAGCAACTTCAACAATTTCTCCAGTAGGTCCTGTTTTAAAAGACTCAATGTTAAGAATCTATTCATCAAGATGTATAATGCCGACACAGGTGGCCATTTTAACCCATTTACCTATACATGGGTCGATTTGGGTTATCTGAGTAATGAATTATGTTTCAGGGTTATCAACGAGAAAACCCTTTACACTTTCAACAAAAATGCATTTAAATCCTTCAAGTATTTTCATGGTTGATTCGGTCCTCCGAAGTTTGAAAATGCAATTTAGCGCTCAATTTATAGAGTATATAAACTTCAGAGACGTAACTGGTAATTAATAACAAAGTTGAGGACGTGACTATTTAATAAAAATAAAATAAAAAATCGAATAAGAAACATTATTTGAGGACCCAATCAACCAAAAAGAGATTTTAGGGAATTAAACACACTTTTGGTAGCCGGTAAAAAAAACGCACTTTTGGCCAAAGTATGTATGGTCTTGTTGTCGATAACCCGACATTTTATATCTTAGTAGTCAAACAGGTGAAACCCGAAAGAATAGATATAAGAAAATGGACCAAAAGAATAAAATCCAAATAATAGCTATAAGAAAACTGGTCAAACGAGTCACAAGTCAACTAAAGAGTACTTTTAACGCATAAAAGTATAAAACATAGCATTCTAAAAAATATTAGTGTTGAAATAAAGAAGTTTTTAATCATATTTGACACTCATTTTTATAAATAATTTTAATATAAATTAAATCGGGTCAATCAAACCCTTTTGACGCATATAAAAAAATTACCCATTTTGAACCGAACCCACTTTGACAAATACTCAGCCTGCCCATCTATCCACATTTAGTAACAACCAATCACAGTTGTAGGTGTAGAGCAATTATTAGAATTACGAATTAATTACCTGCTATGAAGGAGTTGCCATAGAATGTTATTGCACTTTTACCATGTTCCGTCTCAATGACCTCTTTACCTATGCGATTTGATGCTACAAGAGGTACCTACAACCATACACATTAGACTCTTAGTAATAGTTGCATTTGATACGCAGAAATGAGCAAATTGTTCCAGATTGCTACTTCAAACCAAAACATATCATGAGACTTTAGTATTGACATTTGACTCACCAAATTAGCTCCAGCATGGCCTTGCATAACTCGTTTCCAGTGATCACGTGAATCAAGACCGTCATCTTGCGGTTCAGAGCCTATAGCAGTTGGGTAAAACAATATCTCTGCACCTTGAAGAACCATGGCTCTGGCTGCCTCCGGAAACCACTGATCCCAGCATATTGCTGACAGAAAATTGCATCACAATTTTAAAAAGCTGCTAAATTTCAGACAAATTCAATAAAAGTAACTGAAAGCAAGTTCATGTATTCCACTATTCCTTCCACATATGACTCCCAAAAATATAAGTTAGCGGTGGCAAAATAAGGGTGGCAGGTCGGATTGAATCAGGTTAACGTGAATCAATAGAGTAATATTTATGCCGTATAAATACATTGCAGGGTGACTTCAACCCAGTTGACCCATTTGACTTGTTTCCTATTCAGCTAAAAAAACTTTTTTGACCCGTATCCTTTGTATGTGGGATTGAATCATTTTGCCACCTCTCATTAGGAATGCATCTCCATTTTGGAATATATTTAACAGGAAGTTGGTCAAACTTTGACATATAAAGATTGAGAAATACGTACCGACACCGATCTTTGCAAACTTAGTTTGGAACACCTGTAAAATACCAAGATATGTATGGTAAGAACGATAACCCCAATTAGATGAATAACCAAGGCTTAACTTTTAAGATTACAATAGCGTCTTACAGAGTATTTTACATCAAATTTGAGTAATTGACATGAAATAAAAATGATATTTACATTAATGTATACATGATTGACTATGAATGTTATGTTATTTATCAACTTGGCAAGATGGAAACTAGCCTTATAAAGTCAAATTGGACGACAGGAGTATAAGAAAACTCACCTTGAAGCCAGTATCACCAGGATTAAAGTAAAACTTTTCCTCATATCCTGAAAAAACATGGAACCTTTCATTCTATTTTGATTTGAAGGATCACAGATGTGAGATTTTAGGCGATTTACTAAGTTTATCATCTTACCTGGTCCATCAGGGATATGAGATTTTCTATACAGTCCAAGATCTGTCCCGTCAGCATCGATTATGGCTATCGAGTTGTAATGTGCATTATTTGCCTCCTCAAAGAAGCTGACAGGTATAACGACTCCCAATTCCTTTGCAAGTTCCTGCATCCTGTAAAGTATGCACTTAAGCTTAAAAAAAAAAAAAAACAATCTTAAATATATATAATTTAGTCAAATGATGTACAAATTTCAATTGTATTAACCTCAAAATTGTTGGATGATCCTTGTAAGGTTTTGCTCGTTGAATGAAATCCTCCCTTTGTGCTTGACAGAAATAATAGCCTTCAAATAGTTCCTGTCAAAGGAATAAACTTTTTTTTTTTAGTCAGAATAAGTGGCTAGCTGAACTAAAAGTTATCAATATGTTCAATTAAGTAATCCAGAATGCACGCCTATGCTTTGAATATATTTATATCTTAAGAATCAAACCTGAATAAGGATGATATTAGCACCCTTCTCATGAGCAGATCTAACCAGCCTGCAATGCAAAACATTTTTTGAGACACATGATAAAACCAAAGAAACTCGTGTCGTTAAAATATGATATGACATGAAAATATGGAACCCCAACACCCATTAATATTGCATATGTCTGCTATGGTAGGCATGACTGCCAGCAACCTTTTTAAAGGTTTCTTAGAAACGCAACTAACAAGTAGACTATTGCTACGATGTCTAACCTTATGCTTTGTGCCTGGACTTATATTTCATAAGCACTTTATGGCTTATAAATAATAAGCTTATAAGCCCATTCTTAGTGTTCGGGTTAGCTTACTATAGTTAAAGAGGTAAATTGACCAAAGAGTACATGTATCTATGCTACATTATAATGCATTTGGGACTATTCTATAATTAGAAAGGCTTAAAATTCAGACTTTTTTCTTGCTTATTATGGAAAGATTTCAAAATTAATTTGTTAGGAAGCAAGTTGGTTAGGAAGTTTGTTAGGAAGCGGTTGGTTGTTCAAACTAAAATTATTTGGCTTAACCATCTCTAATCTCTCTACTTATAAAGCATGAAGACAACTAAACGTGTAACCAAATAACGCAAAATATAATCACACGGTACCCGCCACCGCATTGCGCTGGTACCGTTCTAGTATTTAAAAATGTAGTTAACATAAAGGGGTATAAAGGTCTTTTTCTATGACATCCGTCCAAGATAAACCACAACTTTTGGTCTTATCAAAACCCCCTCATATAAGCTCAATATAAGCCTAAGCTTAGTAACTTATAAGCTTACCCAAACACTCATGTGAAGTCAACAACTAATGAAAACCGCAAGTATTAATTTTTCTTTTCAAGTTGAAACATACTTGTCAAGCGTCATTGTAAGGGAACGTATATCACACTGGTATAAGAATGGGAGGTGATTTGCACACTCCCGTAAATGATTGGGACACTCTAAATTAGAGTGTTTTGCCATTTATACCCTCACATTACTTTTACTTATTTTTATCCTGCGAGGGTAACACTACTTAGTTGGGGAATTGGGAATTGCGACAAAATAAATTTGCGGTTATCTGCACCGAAATGTAACACTACTTGCACCTTTCTTTTACCCCATTGTATACAACTTACTTTAACTTTTACAACTGTATGTAACACGCTCACACTTTCGTGCAATTGTATGCAAGTATAAACGTTGCATCTTAGATGCAACTATTATTATAGATACAATTGCACGAAAGTGTAAGCGCGTTACATACAGTTGTAAAAATTAAAGTAAGTTGCATACAACGGGGTAAAATAAAAGGTGTAAGTAGTGTTGCATTTCGAAGCAGTTAAGCGCAATTTAATATTGTTGCGAATAGGGACAATAGTTTGAGTAAGGATCAAATGAGAAATAAAACTAAAATGAGAAGGATGAGAAGAAACTACAACCGCACATTTTAGATGCACCTACAAAAGTAGATGCATCTCCACTTAATTCTTTTTTTCTTATTTGAAATGTGTGGCCAAGAATATTTCTCACTCTTCTCATTTGATTTTCTCTTCTCACTAGATCTCTTCCCACAATAGTTTTAGTGTTTCTAGTGGGATTATACAATTGTACGAAACTATAAAAGTTTTGGAAGAATTTATTATATATAGATTGAAGAGTTATAATAATAAGGTGCAAAATATGAAATGATACTAGTAATGAATAAATAGTCATAGAAACCCTAAGAGAAGTGAATTAATAACCTTTCGGCGGTGGTGAGGTTGGTGGAGATGTCGTCGGAGCAGGCAAATTGAAGAGCAGAAACCACCACTTTCCGGGTCGTCATTTTTTTCTCCGTGTGTGTATGGAAATAATGGAATCTTTCAATTTGCTGCTGCTGCTTTTGGATGCTATACGCACTGTGTGACTCACTGTCTCTTGAAAACTTTTTTTTTTTTTTTTTTTTTTTTTTGTTTTTAAGTGGCTTTTTATATTTTCTTTTTCTATCTATTTTACTATTTTGAAAAAGTTAAAAAGCCCTTACAAGGCTGATTCGCCGTCTAGATGCTAATCGGCCATCAACCTTTCTGATTTATGTAACTCGGTTAAACAAATTGGCCAATCATGGTCAACAGTGGTTAAACTTTTCGAATCCTGCAAATTTTGCCGCAAATACCCAAAACTCGTCGTAAACTTGTTTTAATCACTTATAGTAGCTGTTTATATCTGTTACAAGTTGCTTTTCAAGAAAAATTCTGCAGTAAATACCCAAAACTTGATGAAAATACCCAAAACTTTTTAGAATGCCAATCAGATTATTCCACCGATTACAAGCTACAAGAAGGTCGATCAACCGACTATCGATTCGCAAGTTTTGCAACCTTACTATTTTCTTTATCTTGGAGTAGTGTGATTATATATGCTATCTTTCTATGTCTAATTTCGATTTGATGAGATTGAGTATTTCTGTTGCTGCTATTCATGATGAAAGAGAAAATAAATCGATATTGAATATGACTACTCAAGAAATGTTTCAAATGTTTCTATCTCCATTAGACTCGTACTATACTAAATGGTCGGGGTGATAATTTTCGGCACGACATGATCTGATACTGACATAAGTTTAAGTATAAACATGTTTCTGGTCGTGTTGGGGTTGACCTACTTAACCTGTTTATTAAAGCATGGCGTGTTAGGCTTGAGGGTTGGTTAAATGGGTCAACACGTCCACCTTTCTGACTTTTTAACAACTTATAATTAATAAGATGAGTTATACAAGTTACGTGGGTCAAACATGTCAGCATGCCAACTCATTTTATATGTTTAACCCGTTTAACACGTTTTGCCCATCATCCCATTTGGATGAATTAGTGAAATAGTATTCTAGTTATGTGTAAGCATATTAGTGTTGACAAGGGTCACCCGATTACTTAAACAGAGTTAGAGTTGTCTGACCTACCAACTCGTGAATCCGAACTCGACATGAATTGACAAACCCACTTTATACTAATTTCAAGAACATATATTATTCATTCAAATATGCATTTTAAATGTATCTGCTTGAGTTAACAATTCTTCTTTCCCAAAACCGCTACTAACCAGATAGACTAACTCATTGGCTCAATAGTATGTTAGTGACACATTAACCGATAAGTTGTTAGCTCGAGTCTTATCAGACATATCTTTTATATAATAAAACAAAACTGAAAGTGAGGACTTTTCCATTTTAAATTGGTCTAGTGGTAAAGGTTTAAGTAGTTAAGCAAGCCCAAGTGAGAGTAGTACCGGTTTGGGTGACCGACCGGGAAGTCCTCACTTGGGAACCACAAGCTCTAATGATATAAGGCGAATCGGGAATAGGAGTAGGGTTATCCCCTAAGGAGAGGCTCGCGGTTGGTATCTCTGCCCGAGGATGCGACACTAACTCGAGCCAACAACTAACAACTAACAACTAACAACTAACCCGCCGTTCAAAAAAAAAGTAATATTTAAATTATTATTTTAATTATAATTTTTTATTATTAAAGATAATCATTTAAAAAGTTTAATCCTATCGTTAGTTGCATCTTATCTTTATCTTTTGCGTTTATCTTTTACTTATGTAGTATATCAACAAAACAAATTTAAAAATTAAATTATTTGTTTTTTAATAAATAAAAATATATCATTCAAAAAAATTTTTAAAAAAAATCGCGCGTGCGCGGGTATTATAACTAGCGTGTGAGACAATATTTATGAAATATGTGATTTGCCGTTAAAACCACAAAAAATGTATGGAAAATGACGAAATAAATTTCCAGCCGAAATCTTGGGCCTTGTAGCATGGATTTTTCTATCTTGGATCAGGCCCAGCCATCCAGCCTAAACCCAGTTTATTTTTTGTTATGAAACATGATTGAAAAAGAAGCACACACACTAATGTCACTTTTATCACTTTTCGTTTATTATTATCTTTTAAAAAAGACATGCTAGTAATCCCAAATATTTTACATAATTTCTCATATCTCAAAGGCACTGCTAAACTACAAGCCGTTCGGTGTTACTTTTATTGTTTGTTAATCTAGGTGAAGATTGTTTATGGACGTAAGGTCTTTTTGGCTAAGCTTATTAGAGGTGCTTATCAGCTTATCATATTAGTGTGTTGGTTCTACCTTTTTATACTCCGCTTCGGTGAGTTCAGGTATTGTTATTTTTGTTGCCGCAGTGTTTCTATAGACCATGTTAGTAATAATCATTTTGGTAACAAACATGGGCGGTTTTGGGCCGGCGCACCATCAGCAATCGAGCCAGGCCTAACCCACTAAGGAGCACTAAATTTTTTTATACCCATTAGATGTACTAGGCCCAACCCACTTTTTTTATTTTGTAGAAATAATACTTTTGTTGCAAGAATGATTTTTGTTCGTATTTTTGTCTTTTCGTACTTGATTATAGTCTATGGATATTATAATATAAGGGCACTTTTGTTTTTNTTTTTTTTTTTTTTTTGACGTTCTCAGCACCGCCTCTTACAAAGCATTATGTTTTTGTTGCATAAACATACTTCTAAGAGTTTATAATCTTTTATATAATAAAAGAATTACATCATTTTGGAGTGTTTTTGCAAATACTTTCTCATTGAAAAAAAATTTGACCAATAGGAGAGCTTGATTTTGCCATGTAGGCGAAATCGAGCGACGTGATTGGCAAATAAAAAGTCAAAATTGAATTGATTTTGGTCAAACTTTAATAAATTTGGTGGAGAATTTGATTAAGGAAAAAATACACATAAAAATATATGTGTCAAATTTATGAAAATAAAAACTTAAAAAAAGAGGAGGTAACTAATAAAACTTTAGTTGTTGAATTTTAAATATAGTATATAGAGTTAAGTGTAAAATTATAAATTTCCATGTTTTTTGATAACTTTAGATAATAAACAAATAACCCATTACACTTTATACCCCCTACACTTTTATAATATGGACTTTGTTTACAATTACATGAATATTAGTATTGGTTTGAGACTTCCATCCATTAAACTTACAAAATTTTATAAATGTACGAATTAGTTTTAATATACGTTAAATACTTTTAAATTAAATATTACTTTTAAACTTTCATGTATTAAAATATCTTTTTACTATGTACGTTAAATGTAAATAAGAACTCATGTTATCCTATTTAAAAGTTTAATCTTTACGTACACGAGTTTGAATATTAAATACAGTTAAATTATTATTAGCGGTAATATAAATATCAAATGGTAAATACGAGTTACTGTGATATAAAAATAAATATACGTCATAGTACTTATAACGACTCATGTAATTATTATTCAAAGTTTATATACGGGTATCCGGAAAAATATTTTTAACTTTACGGAGTATATTTTAACTCCATCAACGCTCATAATGTGCTACTAAACTCGCACATTTTGTACAACATGATATCAATATTTAAAGTTAAACAACAACATCAAACTCAACATTAACATCTATGTCAGCTAAATAAAGTTAAATCTTTCATCCAATAAAATTTTACAAAATATTAATTGATATTAATACATAATGAAAAACTAATTTCACGGGTAAATTCTTATATATCGATATAGTAAACAAAAATTTTAAAATAAATTTGATTTATGTGTAAACCAATGTGATCAAAGAACCTTTGGCCCAATAACATTATAAAGAGACACGCTCAAGAATCAAGTACAAGGTCGATGCCACGGTTATATTTACAATTTCTGCTAACTATTTTTCTTACTTTCGCACATGTTGATACTCTAACTTTTTAAATATACATAAGATTTTCTGTTTTTAAACAATAATACTATGTAATTAAACTTTTTTTTATGTCTAACCAATGCCCTAAGGGCATTGGATAAGACTTGTCTTTTTGTGCTTTTTAATGTGGGTCCATGTTACTTTTTGAATAAAAATTATTTTTTGTGTGTCCTTTTTATACTATTTGAGTGGGGTCCTTACATAAAAAGACAAGTCTTATCCAATGCCCTTAGGGCATTTGTTAGACATTCCCTTTTTTAAAAACCCCGTGCGTGCACGGGTATTATAACTAGTAACATGTCTATACGACTATATTAGTAAGACTTGAGAACTCTACACAATTATATTATAGTGTACTACTTTAAATACCTCAAATTTGTGCTATAGAATTCGATTTTCATAAACTTTTGGAAAAATCAAGTGACGTCCCAGATATGTGAGAAGGATGTCATTTGACTTCAAGCTTTTTTCAATGCTTTCCAGTTTTTCCAATGACTTTCTAGTCACAATACCAACTTTGTAGCCTTACTTTACACAAGGTAACATCGCAGAAAACAATGATAAAAATTTGTATTTCTTGGATGATCTCATCAACAAAAGCAATACTTGTAGCTAGATCTTATACCTTTTGAGTCATGCTACGTCAATTAATAACGCAGCGGTTATCATTAATTGGATAGCTCAAGTCATATCCAACACAAGACAAAAGTAGCAAGAGATAAGGTGTTGAAAGTCTTTCATCGCTAGAGTTTATCTTATACTTTTAAATCACTCTGAATCTTAACGACTAATAAACGGATGAGGTTTCTCTGTTCAGGTTACTCGGGAGGGCAAATCTTAAAAACAAATATACTAGTAATTATGAGCCGGATGGCCTATTTTGGTCACGAATGGGTCAATACAAGCACATGGGTTGTATGTTCGTTTAGTATGCAATTTAAAGCCCTCTTTTGGTCCTAGGCACCAACCTTTCGTATTTCCTAAGAGGCTCATTACTATATTGCATGCTTTTACCAAACAAGTCATTGATGTAAGAAAAAAACTTCAATTATACTCCACATTACTACAACCTAAAGGAAGTCTAAAGAGTGTATTAGAAGCAAGCCCATAAAAGTAAGGACCCCAAAGTTTATAGGATCATGATGGTAAATATTTACTCATCATATTCCATCAATGGTATCAAATCATTGTCCATTGATAGGTAGATAAATGGAGTATTGCTTAAGGTCCAAAACATGAATGATGATTGCAACCTAAATAATAGTACACCACAAGAATTATCAAACATAAAAATCAAACCGGCCAACCAATTACCAATAGAAAACTAAAGAGATAAGATATAATAATTGTGATAATGAAATAAACGAAATAAAAACATAAGAGTTGGTTGAAAATAATGGCATATTATGCATAACCACATAACTAGAATTCAAAGACAACTTATGACGTCAAAATTTTGAATTAATATTAGGCGAATGTAATAGATACACGCTCGTACGAATTTAAAAGAAAACAGAAATCGAGAACAAAAATCTAAATAAACGTATGGAAAAGAGATCTATTAAAAATATAATAGTGCGTTTATTGTGTAAGAATTATAGATTGCAAAAAAATGTAATATGTATAGTATGAGCATAGTCTAACAATGTCTACTTTGATGATGACGGGTTGCCACTGGTATGAAAAAATTGATCGGTCATGAATGTGAATCCTCAACTCTCACCTGTAACATTTAGGTGGACAAAGTCATTAGATGAATTGAACGAGAAACCAGAAAAGTAAGACTTTTCTATCTAATCGCCATATTTGAAATGTTTAAACATTTTAATACATAATTTGACACGAGGGTTAGTGGAATTCTGACCCAATTCAGAATTCACTGTGTGTTAAAAGTGCTTAGTGAATTAACCTCATTTTCAACATTGTAGACCTATCAACCTTATCCTTTACAGGACAAAATGACAATAGGATGTAAAGTTAGAAATGTATTACTTGATGTTGAAATCCACTTTCAAGAATCAATCATGTGCACAAAAAAATCATATGTTATATGGCGCCTAGTTTTCGCAAATCACATTAAAAGAATTTTCAAGTGTCGTTCAACACATACGAAAAAACAAACCAAAATCGTACTCAATTTAGATTCTTTCAGCTTTTCAGTGTGAAAGATGCCCCAATTGGACTAAAATTAGCATACTATAACTATAAATTATCTAATAACCGTGTGCTTAAAGAAGAAAAAAGAGAAAGGGACAACAAGATATATTTTCCACCGATGCTGAGCAATATGATCACTTTCTGATAAAAAAAATCAAAATAATGACAGTGAGGATGCAGTGTGGACATGAAGGATTTTGAAATGTACACACAAAGGAACACAACAATGATAATCTTCTATTTCTTTATAAAAAAGGGACTGCTAAATATTGGATTATAGTAAGGATGGCTTTTTTCATGTATGATTGAATAGAATTTGGACTTTTGTATACCATAAGATATGAGGAATTTTATATGCAGTAAGATTCTCTATTCCATATATGATATTTGGTGGAGGTAAGATGGGATTTAGACTAGTTCCCATACCTACAGTTTTTTTGACAATTAGTACCCAAACTTGTGTTGTATTCATCCACTAATATTCTCCATTTAGCATGTTTATTTTTTCTAACATACATTATATACAGGGTGGACCGACATAGGTTAAGGTGGCTGGTGAGCTAGGTTGACCACATATGGCATAAAAATGCGAAGTTATGCAACTAGCCTTGAATAATTTATGAAATCGAACCCATATTGAATGGAAAAAGGGTCGCTTTATAACTTTTTAACAGACACTTTGAACATCTTGAGCCCACAAATTAGGTGGTTGATGGGGTCTTAGCATTATCATCCTATTAGTTATTGCCTTATTGAATGAGTGGAAGCAAATAATTTCATATTATAGTCTTATGATTCCTTGAAGATATTATGCTATTATGACAATTATGAACTGAAATAATTGGTAGTTAAAAAATTACCTCTAAGGATCATTCTCTTTAGGGGCTGTGAGCTCCCAATATATGTATACTTGCATCCAACTTTAACTAAACAATTCATCTCCTAATCAACGAGTAAGATCCAAGAAGTGATATGACAAGACCGAATATAGACAAGACCTGCATATACATAACAACACATTTCAGCTAAAATGCTTTAAAAAAGCCAAAAAAAAAAAAAAAACTTGGCTATTTTAATATACAGCGAAATTGTATAAGTGCTTACCTTTTTATGTGAAGACGAGTAGTCCATTCTCGGAAGAACATAACTTTGTGTACCACCAAGGTTATAGACCAAAGTGCCATCAGGATAATACAACCCAAAGTTCCTCTCTGATGTTGGACCAGGCTTTTGATTCTCGTTAAAAAGGGCAAAAAGATAAATATCAATTGGCTGTGAAGGTCTAGCAGGAGTACCTTGCCCTTGTTGCATTTTTTGCATCAAATTTCTATTATAGATTCCTGCATTTTGTACTGTTGCTCCTGGCTCATTCTCATCCCCCTTAGAAGGCCAACCAGTCTCAGATAATTTGACTTCAACATCAGTATGACCCAAAGCCTTTATAGCGGCATATACAGCATCAATTTGTGCATATAACATATTATCATACTTTAGATTAGTATTTGGGTCAACTGACCCGTTGTTTGGTTGAAATAGAACATATTCCAATGGAATATTGTTTGGGTCACTCTTGTAAGCAAAATAAGGGTATGCATTGATGAAAAAAGGCGAGTCTACTTGAGCATGAAAATCAAGAATAGGTTTAATGTATTGAACCATACTTTCCTGAAACGTCCCTTGTGAAGGTGGAGAAGAACTCGCTAAAATTTGAAGGGAATGAGCCGTTGTTATATAAACTTGCTTGTCTAATCCAAGGTTAACTAAAGCTTGGTGCATACCCTTCATAGCTGGAAGTAGATTGGATGCTAACTGATTATCTCCTCCTCCCAAAACCTCGTTTCCGACATTGATACATGTGATCTTCGTTTGTGTAAGATAGGGTTGTAAGTTTTGTTGAATCCACGTTTGAGCTTGTTGAGGATCTCTCATCTTTTGAAGGTACTCGTTACCTAAACCAACGATGACTTCAATATTGGTTCCTGCGAATGCTGTTAAAACGCTGGGATCAGCGTCGTATACTTTTACTCTATTGATGTTTAGAGATTTAAGGAGGTTGGATACTTCTGATGGTGGCGGGAGATTGTTGGCAATTCGTCCATAGTTGACTCCAACTCCAATGCTGAAGATACCAACAAATGATTCTGGAAACCAATAGTTCGACACAATAGTTAGACTTCATATCGTACTAGTTCTACATATAACTTATTTAATGATGATTTAACATCAATGTAATTAAATATAACATACACTTGTTTGCCAATAACATGCTCTACAACTCAAATTCTAACAATCAAAACACTTTAGCATCTATCTATCTATCTATCACAAATCAACAATTGCATAATACAAAGGCCAAAGGGGACAAAACTGTTTATAATCCAACTTGTTACGAGTATCTTGGTACTTCTGATAAGCAGTTTTGAGGGTGTTTCAAGTTGCTTATCCAAAAAGCAATTACCTATCAAGTAGTTTTTGCTGTTTAGGGGGAGTTTGAGATTGCTTGGTAAACTGCTTATGTTTTTATTGCTTTATTTGAACTTAGCTTTTATGAAGAAAAAGAAAATCAGTTTAAAGTTGATTAGATAAGCATCCTAAACACCTTTAAAACTGTTTCATGCCATTTTAATAAGCAATCCCAATTCACAAACACCTTCCTAGATTTAGGTACAGCTTTTTTTCTGATGATCCAACATTAATGTATTCAAACAGAACATAAACAGAAGTCTAACTAATAAACAAAAATCCTGCAAAACAAACAAAACATATAATTCACAACAAAATCTTCAAAAAAAAAAAAAAAAAACCCTTAGTTAAATTTTGCTAGCCTAGCAGGAGCTGACCCATTAACCAGAAAGTACAGAACAAGTCCCAATGCGGATAATATGCGCATTAATTAAAGTGTATATGTTCAAAAGAACTTATAAATACAAATTCAATGATATAAATATGAACGGAACCAGAACAAAAAATGACCAGGTGCGTTAACATTATAAACCTGTACAAATTCTTTGAACCGAGCGCATTTAAAAACCAAAGTTTTTTTTTTTTTTTTTTTTTTTTTTTTTTTTTTTTTTTTTTGGCAACTTTTTTCCCGGCTATCTCACAAATGCATCAAACGAGGCTCGAACCCACCCACAACCTTTAAATTGGTGGGCAACTCTAATACCACTAGACCAAAAGCGTGGGATAAAATCATAAGTTTTCTACAACAGCTAGCACTAGGTTGCAAAACACTACAGGTGTCTCACGACATCGAATATAAATAGTTACCTGATAAGGTGAGCAACAAAACCAGTGTACGGAATAAAGAAGCCATTATACTTCAAAGACTATGAACCACCGTGGCTTCTCCGTCGTACTCCGCCGTGCTCAACTGCCGGAGAAACTTCCGGTGTTCTAAGAGGAATAAATGCGTAGCAGAGTATTATCGAAAATTTAAGGGATGCATGTGTGTGTATATATAAGGATAATAAATGATGTCATGGAAAAGGATAGGTTGTATTTATAGTAAGTGAAATAACAGCCTCAAATAAGAATTTCATAAAAGAATTCACATTATATGTCTGACTTGTTTATTTTGGTATACTTATTTTTTTTCTTTTTCTTTTTTTTTTTATTAAACTGATTATTCTCTGACATATCAATGTGTGGATTTTTTAGTGAAATTTTTATATTCCTCATGAAAAGTTATTTACACGCTCACATAAATGATTGTCACATTCAAATTTTTAAGTGTCTTTGACATTTATATTCTTACATGAAAAGAGTAAAAGTGATGTGAGGATATAAATATCAAAACACTTAAAATTTGAATGTCCTAACCATTTATCAGAGCGCGCAAATCACCTCACATTCCTCGTAAAGTGTGAACCAATGAGTTGATATTTTATGACCGACTAATGATTGTGTGCAACGTATGAAACCGTTTTTTTATTTTTTGGAAAGCAGCCAATACAGTATTCCGGGGTTTATTACCGACTTAATGACTTATATTTGTCTTTTTACACCCTTTTTAAAGTGGTTTTGATATTTACTTACTAAAGTAAAGTTTATATCCTACGTTATTTGGTATTGATATTTTATTGTATTCCATTGGGAATGTATTATTGGAAAAGAAATATATATGCTACTAGTTATAATGCCCGCGCACGCGCGGGTTTTTTTTAAAAAATTTTGAATGATATATTTTTATTTATTAAAAAATAAATAATTTAATTTTTATTTTGCTTGATTTATGATTTTTAATTGTAGTTTTTTATGATTAAAGATAATCATTTAAATCTTATCTATATTTTTTGTATTTATCTTCTACTTGTATAGTATATCAACAAAACGAATTTAAAAACTTATAAATTAAATAATAATTAACATATTACCCAATAAGGAAATATTCTTTTTTTTCAAAATGACAAAGTACCCACTAGGGGTTTTGTTTTATTATATAAGAGATGTGATAATGTATGTAAATAGATAGTTATGAAAAATAAAGTCAACTTTAGTTTTGTGTTATGGGATTAAAACTTGCTACGATCTAGTTTCTGGATTTTATTAATTATTGTGCAAAGTATCATAACCAAACTTATGTTTAAGAACATATAAGTATTGAAAACGAGCCATACAAGTCCGGACACACGTTCACTTTTGACAGGGTTCAAATATGTATATGATCCAGTCCAGGTCACTATGAACATGGTTTAAACATGTAATAAACATAAATTTTCAACTAAACATGTTACGTAGTATTATATTAGTTAACATAAATGGCTAAATAACACATATTGAGAATCGCTTTTACTTTTTTTCTGAAAACAAATCATTTAAATACTTAAATGGCTAAATAACACATGGTATATTACAACCTCAAGCTCGAGTTAAATCCAGAGTCTTTTGATTTACTGGTCGTTCACTTATAATAAGCTGGAGTCCTTTTAGTTTTTACTATAAGACTGAGTATACATGCTCATATTAAATTATTCTTATAGCAGATAAACCCAAAAGCATTTAAAAAATATTATCCTTAGGATTATAAGTAAGACTATTATAAAGCTTTGTACGGCTACCAATTTTCACATTAAACATAAAGCCGGTTAATATGATAACCATTTTTATCATTTTCACGTCAGCGTCATATTATCATTTAGTGCATCACTACCATTTTTACCTTTTTACTTTTAGTAGTCATCACAATTAAAAATACTTACCGCTTTATAAAAACATACCTCACAAAATATCTCACACACACTCGTAAACAAAAGCAAAAGATAATGGTGAAAGTGGTCACCATTATGTTCTAAAAATAATGGCAAAAGGATGTCACGCGTGAGTGAAGGGATAGTAATACCATTGTGTAACTAATCATATATTTTAATTATATTAATTGTGATTAATGATAGAATATGGCGCAACAAATGAAAACGTACAATAAGTCCATCATGATCCTGCCAATCAATTGCATACAAATTTGCTTAAAATATCATTTTAACTAATCAGGGACGGAACTAGGAGGTCTCGCGGTGTCACGAGACCCTGATAGAAATTTGCTTCGTGATGTTTAATTATCTTCGTAAAAAAAAATTGGAATTTCTAACATGTCCGGTTAGTTTTCGCTAAGTTAGTCCATTAGTAAGTGAGAGTAAGCTTAGCTTTTTACTAAAGTTAATCATTTTAACCGAAAATCATATTTTTTTATTAATAATTTTTTATGAGTTAAAAATGTTTCTGCACCTTGTCACTTTGAGAATTAATTCAATTACTCTACTATGATAACCAAAAAAAATTCATGCAATTATATTTTCTGTAACTAAAAATAATGATTTAGGTCGCACACATTTGCAATTTAATAATGAAGAAAGTTAATAGAATTAATTATCAACCATCATTTTAAATTTAATGAGTCATGATTCGTGAGGTTGGCTGCCTAACATCGACTCTAGAAAATAACAAGGTTGGTCCGGTGGGTAGAATAGAGGGGTATTATAAATAAAGAGGAAAATTCAATTGCATACCCTTATTTTGGTGCATACCAAGGGATAAATCCCCACCATCCATCCTTTTTGATCTAATGGTTTAGACTAATCTAAGATTTAATATGCTTAACCTTAATTCTCCCAACTATATAAAGCCTTTTTTTCTTTTTTCCTTTTTTCATTCGCTTCATTTTTTTCACACATTTACTGTGTGTTTTCCTCCCAACCTGCTCTCTTCCTTCCATCCAAATTCCCTCCAAAAAGTAGTTATTCCAATCAACTATTACCGTTTGACCATCACCAATTGGATCACCATCACCATTACCATCACCATCACCATTCCAATCAGCATCACCATTCCGATCACCATCACCGTTCCGATCATCATCACCTCCCAATCATTATCATCCTTTTATGTCTTCTTTAGATTTGAAAGAACCATTTGTTTCAGAAGCTGGTTTGATTGATATTGTTGCGGTTGATAATGTTGTTGATCGGTTGCTAATTATGTGGATCAAGTTGTTTAACATTCCTTTTTATCAAGTTGCACACCAAGTGTTTGATGAAATGTGTGAGTGTAAAATATTTGATAATATTTTTATCTGCTCCTGTAATTTTGCTTCTTAATTAAGTTGTTAGTTGAAATTTTGTTTTTAACTGCATTGGAATGCTATTTTTATGTCTGAATGTTGTTTTTGAATTTGCTCTTTATCGTATGTGTAGTATCACCAGTGATATCGTATGTGTAGTATCACCAGTGATATCGTATGTGTAACATACGTTTAGTATCACCAGTGATATTTGAAGTTGATGATTATAAGCTGGTTTAGTATCACCAGTGATATACGTTTAGTATCACCAGTGATATATGTTTAGCATCCGTAGTTGGTAAACGGAAGAGATTCGACTTTTTTGCAGGTAAGTATATTGCACCTGAGTTAGGTGGAATTCCTATCTTTTTTTACCCTTGAACTTGTATTAAAGCTATTATTTTTGTGAAATTTTTTCAGATTTTATTCCTGAGAAAGTGAAAGTGGAGGATGCGTGAAAGAATACCGACTGATCAATAGATGATTAGATATCAACCGAGTAGCGCCATTTATTGTTCCATAGGTGTCAACCGAGTAGCCTTTTGTAGAATATTTGATAAGAGGATGCTAATATTTATTTTGTAAAACTGATGTGTATCTTGGTGTTAGCTAATATTTGACGATATGATCAATGATGGCGTTTTGTACTAAATTAACCATTTCAATATATATACCATATATTTTTTTTATCACTTAACAGATCTTCAATCAATTTGAAAACAAATAAATAAATAAATAAAAAAAAAAAAAAAAAATACTGACTACACTAGTACAATATGTGTAGTATCACTTGTGATATTCTGTTTCATATGTATAGTATCACCTGTGATATTAAAATTTTTTTTTTTAAATCTGTTCTGCATCATATGTGTAGTATCACTTGTGATATTCGGTTTCATATGTATAGTATCACTTGTGATATTTTTTTTTTTTTAAATATGTTTTGCATCATATGTGTAGTATTACTTGTGATATTCTGTTTCATAAGTGTTTGAGGAAGTTGCGGTTCTGTTTTGTTTTTTCAAATATTTAAATGGATGTTAAATTACTTTCAGTTTTACACGAGCTTCACTTTTATGTATCACTTGTGATACTACACTGTAAAGGTAAAGGAAAGTGTTTAAGTTCAGGCAATTCGAAAGCCGGAGGCTGAGCTGGCGATAAAATATGACAATTGATGTTTATTATTCTTTCATATACATTTGGTAAAATACAAAATTCATTATCACATGTGATAAGAATGTGATATTTCACATTCTTAGTTGAGTATCACAATTGATAACACATATATGTAGAGAACAAAAATTAAAATCATAACATTTTTTATGAAGTTGATTATCTCTTGTGATAATTCACATTCTTAGTTGGGTATCTCAGTTAATAACACATTTTTATATAGAGAACATAAATTGTTATCATTAGCATTGTATATTACTAACCAAAAGATTTAGCACTAGTTGTTAAAACATAACAATGGAACTATTTTCATCAACTTGTTTTGTTTACTTTTGTTCTTCAACAATCGTCCTCTTCATTAGTTCATCAACCAGCACCTTCATTTTATTCCCAGGTGCTTTCGGGGGAACCTTTGATATCACATGTGATCACATATCACATGTGATATCACAGGTGATACCACCTGTGATATCACAGGTGATATCAAGTGATATCACAGGTGATATCACTGGTGATATCACATGTGTGTCAGCTTTCTTCTATTTGTTGAATAAATTGAGGTGATGGAGGAACTTGTGATATCACAGGTGTTTGAGCTTCTTCAATTTGTTTGTGGAGATGTTGTGCTTTCTTCAACGACAATTGCACTTGTTGATTCTTTCGTTTGATGAGGCTGTTTTTTGCATAGGTCTCATTCAAATCTGCATCAAAATATTTTCATAATTTTTGTTAGTGTACGAATAGTTCATTTGTTTTCAATATCATATGTCAAGCAAATAACTATTTGTTATCACAATAGATATACAACCAATCAACAATAATTTAACTGTTATATCACAGGTGATACACTAACAGGCAATATTGTTTTCAAATACCGGGGTATAACCTTTTGAAATATGCACAATCTATCCATTAAACATACAATTCCACCACAAATCAAACAGAAGCATCACAACATATCTTCATAAATCATCACAACATCGCAAATTATCAAAAATTAACTAGTAAAACACACTAATAATGATTCTATAACAGTAAAAACTAAAGTATTCATTGTTTTAGATGTCGATTGTTTCATTTTCTGTGTGCTTTATGTGATTTGCACGGTTAAGTCAAATACAAATATCTCTAGTGATAATACACATATACAGTTCAACTTCAAATATCACTGGTGATGCACACGTATGATACTTTTCACTCACACATTTCAAATATCACTGGTGATACAAATATCTCTAGTGATAATACACATATATAGTTCAACTTCAAATATCACTGGTGATACACACGTATGATACTTTTCACTCACACATTTCAAATATCACTGGTGATACAAATATCTCTAGTGATAATACACATATACAGTTCAACTTCAAATATCACTGGTGATACACACGTATGATACTTTTCACTCACACATTTCAAATATCACTGGTGATACAAATATCTCTAGTGATAATACACATATATAGTTCAACTTCAAATATCACTGGTGATACACACGTATGATACTTTTCACTCACACATTTCAAATATCACTGGTGATACAAATATCTCTAGTGATAATACACATATACAGTTCAACTTCAAATATCACTGGTGATACACACGTATGATACTTTTCACTCACACATTTCAAATATCACTGGTGATACAAATATCTCTAGTGATAATACACATATACAGTTCAACTTCAAATATCACTGGTGATACACACGTATGATACTTTTCACTCACACATTTCAAATATCACTGGTGATACAAATATCTCTAGTGATAATACACATATACAGTTCAACTTCAAATATCACTGGTGATACACACGTATGATACTTTTCACTCACACATTTCAAATATCACTGGTGATACAAATATCTCTAGTGATAATACACATATACAGTTCAACTTCAAATATCACTGGTGATACACACGTATGATACTTTTCACTCACACATTTCAAATATCACTGGTGATACAAATATCTCTAGTGATAATACACATATACAGTTCAACTTCAAATATCACTGGTGATACACACGTATGATACTTTTCACTCACACATTTCAAATATCACTGGTGATACAAATATCTCTAGTGATAATACACATATACAGTTCAACTTCAAATATCACTGGTGATACACACGTATGATACTTTTCACTCACACATTTCAAATATCACTGGTGATACAAATATCTCTAGTGATAATACACATATACAGTTCAACTTCAAATATCACTGGTGATACACACGTATGATACTTTTCACTCACACATTTCAAATATCACTGGTGATACAAATATCTCTAGTGATAATACACATATACAGTTCAACTTCAAATATCACTGGTGATACACACGTATGATACTTTTCACTCACACATTTCAAATATCACTGGTGATACAAATATCTCTAGTGATAATACACATATACAGTTCAACTTCAAATATCACTGGTGATACACACGTATGATACTTTTCACTCACACATTTCAAATATCACTGGTGATACAAATATCTCTAGTGATAATACACATATATAGTTCAACTTCAAATATCACTGGTGATACACACGTATGATACTTTTCACTCACACATTTCAAATATCACTGGTGATACAAATATCTCTAGTGATAATACACATATACAGTTCAACTTCAAATATCACTGGTGATACACACGTATGATACTTTTCACTCACACATTTCAAATATCACTGGTGATACAAATATCTCTAGTGATAATACACATATACAGTTCAACTTCAAATATCACTGGTGATACACACGTATGATACTTTTCACTCACACATTTCAAATATCACTGGTGATACAAATATCTCTAGTGATAATACACATATACAGTTCAACTTCAAATATCACTGGTGATACACACGTATGATACTTTTCACTCACACATTTCAAATATCACTGGTGATACAAATATCTCTAGTGATAATACACATATACAGTTCAACTTCAAATATCACTGGTGATACACACGTATGATACTTTTCACTCACACATTTCAAATATCACTGGTGATACAAATATCTCTAGTGATAATACACATATACAGTTCAACTTCAAATATCACTGGTGATACACACGTATGATACTTTTCACTCACACATTTCAAATATCACTGGTGATACAAATATCTCTAGTGATAATACACATATACAGTTCAACTTCAAATATCACTGGTGATACACACGTATGATACTTTTCACTCACACATTTCAAATATCACTGGTGATACAAATATCTCTAGTGATAATACACATATACAGTTCAACTTCAAATATCACTGGTGATACACACGTATGATACTTTTCACTCACACATTTCAAATATCACTGGTGATACAAATATCTCTAGTGATAATACACATATACAGTTCAACTTCAAATATCACTGGTGATACACACGTATGATACTTTTCACTCACACATTTCATCAAACACTTAGAGTGCATCCATGTATACAAAGCTTTTTACTCAGAAACTCAACCAAATGTAAACACTAAATAACACAACCAATAAAGCATCTAAATAATTAGTCGGAAGTATCGTACCTTGTTCTAGAAATTCAGTAGGTTCATTTTAAACCTTTTTCTTTTTCGGATCTGCTTGCGCAATTGACGATTCTTCAATTTTTTGTGTTCTTTTGGTGATTTTAATGGTTAAAATTGGTTGATTTTGAGTTTTTGTTGCAGTTTGTTAATGGCGGTTAGAGAGAGAAAGTTGGGTTTTTGATAGTGTATGTGTGGAAAGTAAGAAGTCATGTGTAGGGTTGGTGGGGTAAGTTTGGGGAATTGTCAAAAGTGGTCCCTCCGTGTTTTTTATTATTAAAAACTGCTTTTTTGATCCAACGGTCCTGATTGATCCCTTGGTATGTGGCACTTTTTGAGTTTGCAAAATAAAGTGCCTCTATAAATAAATAATTAGTGTATGGATAATGTGAACAATAATTTATCTTTAAATGATTTTTCAAATTTATTTTCTTTTAAGAACCTGTTTTAAAAGGATCTATTAATTGATTACGAAAATTAAATAACGACTAAAAGCCTAAAAGTTGATGAGCAAGACTAGTAATGGTGACCACAAGTGATCGCGGTCATCTCTGTCACATAATAATGCCCGTGGTCATCACCAAAAATATACCTCACAAAAATTAATTAAAAAGTCCACCCACACACAAACCATTTGGTCGACTATCCGACCGAATCTTCACCTTTTTCCAAAAGGAACGCATTTATGTTTGTCTCGAAGGGAGGGGGGACGCGTCCAATGCATCGACCGACGGAAGGTCGACCTTACCATTATGACCAGCCTGAGTTTCGATTATGTTACTATATATTCACAAGTAAGGTTAACATTAGGCATAAGATATGGAGTTTTATTTTTATTTTTTATAATTTATTATTATTATTATTATTATTATTATTATTATTATTATTATTATTATTATTATTATTATTATTATTCTCAAATGTGATTATTTTTTGAGTTTCTTTCACCATTAACTATTCAAAGCACATGGCAAAGGAGTCAAAAATAAATACTTGAATGACAAGCTAGCTAGCTTGATTGCTTTATATTTTCCTATGAGACAATCTTAATGTTTTATCTATATAGTTATAGAAAGCAACAAAGTCCTATGGCGATGGTGTATGTCTACTAGTACAACAAAGGTTATAGTGGGTTAACAGCTTAAATCAGTTGAGTTAACCCTTGACATCAACGAGTTTCTTTTGGCCGTCTCATTACAGCGAGTATAATAACATTCATTGTATAGCTACAAATTACTCCGTGTTAAGTAAATTTTTAATACTCCGTGTTAATACAATATGCTTTTTTCGAATATAAATGTAAGAATTAAGAAAAATGTGTAAAATAGAAAAATGGGTTAAGTCTATTTATTAGTAACGTACTTTCATCATTTTACAAATATAGAAGCCAACTTTTTTTATTACCAATATAGTCATTGAAATCGGAACCAAAAACTAAATTCGATTCAGTTCTCAATTCCCATTTTCTCAGAATTTGATTCTTGAATCTGTCGATTATGATTTCAGGTCCTTACCGTTTGCAGAGCCGTGCTCATCCTAGTAAGAGAAATACAATTCTTTTCTAACAGAACACATCTATTTCATTTGCCGACCTTTTACATCGCACAAACAACACAACAAAAACACACTAATAAATGCACGTACTTTTCCAAACATAAGAAAAGACACCAACTAAAATTAACATAATTACCATAAAAGCTATTAACTCTTCAACTGCCCTCTTGAATGCAAACTCCAAATCAAGTTGCAACAATGCAACTTGCAACATGCAAATTGCAAACCGGAAATGGCAAAAACCAAGATAGTGACCTCACCGCGCAGGTAAAGGGAATATTGCTTTTGTCTCTTTTGGTTAAATCAAATTAATATACATAGGAAAATTTGCAAAAATATGATTCAAGGTTACATTTATATTCAACTTGATTACACTTTAGAGCACTTACATCAATAACACAAGTTAATTCTTAACTCAGTGTCACGTCAGCGTCACATCAGCTTTAACACTTTCACTTTAACTCACAAAAAAACACACATATTCATAACTCAACCTTAACTCACTTTAACTCAACTTTTCAAATATTTTCAAATTCAACCCTAAACTAAAACTAATACTTCATTTATAAAAACCATAACATTCATTCTTAAAATATATTACAATATGCACTAAAAAAAAATTACGAAATAAAATTAAAAAATACATTACGCCATAAAAAAAACATTACGGAAATAAATAAAAATAAAAAAAACGTTAGAACACAACACAATTACTTATTCTTGACGCTTTGGCAACCCGTATTTTTCAATGATTCGGTCCTTTCCATATTGACCATCGCCACATATTGTGGATCCCTGCCGACAGTGTCGACCAACAAAAATTCAAACTCCTTCAACCGTAATTGTGTGTATTGGTTTTCTGTGGTCGCTTGGTAAGCCTTGGACGCATCTTCACGTTTTACCCGACACTCCTCGCGCATTTGCTCCCCCCATTGGGCCGACGAAACAGATCCTCCAGTACTCGTGCCCCCAGTGCTTGCCGTTGTCTCGGATTTTTGTTTCTTCGCAGCCGGCTTTTTTCCCATCGGGCGTGATTGTGCATCATGACCAAACAACGCCTCGTTTGCTTGGTTTGGGACATCACAGGTTAAATCAACCGGATCCGGTGCGTCCCATTTTTTATACTTTCGCAAAATATCCCAAGCCGCTTCATTATTAAACGGGGCCGATTTGCTCTCCTGACGATAAATTTCTTTCGCCCGCGTGAGGATATCCATATCATTTTCTCGAATTTTTTGATCGCGTTGAGCACGTTTGAAAACCGAGTTGAACTTAGAGCAATCACGGTTCAACATTCTACACTTTCCTTGTATCATATCCTTGCCGCGTTCCTGAAAATTGTGTTTATTGAACTCATTTTGAACCCGTTGCCAAAACGTATCTTTGGATTGGGAACGACCGACTAGTGAATCCTCGGTAGCGGCCACGTAACACTTAGCAAGTAATTTTTCTTCACTTGCTTGCCAACGTAAAATTTTGGTGTCGTCTTCCTTTTCTTCAACATCATCGTCCTGTGCGGGTTCTTTGTTTTTTTTTCGACTTTCGTTTACCACGAGATTTGTATTTCTTTGGTGGAGAGGTAGGTGTTTCGGGAACTTCGTTTTTTTCCGTGTGAGATTGTTGTGATTGTTGAGTGAATTGGAGGTTTTGAAAATCGGAATTTAAGGAGTTTTTTTGTTGGCTTTCTTGCCAATATTTTAACGCTTGATGTTGTTAGAAAAGTTCTTGACTCGACATACCGAATTGGTTTGGGTTATCTCAATTCGGATTTGACGATGAACTCGCGTATGGGTTCCCCCACCCACCAAGGAGGTTTTGAAACGAGTCGTTGTTGTTGCCTTGAGACATTTTTTTTGGCTATTAGAAGTGTAGTAGTGAATATAATGAGTTGTGAAAGTGTGGAAGAAAGAATTGTGTTGAATGGGTATTTATATTGGTTGGAAAAAGTTTTTAATTTTTTTTTTAATTTTTTTTATTTATGTTTTTATTATTATTTTTTTTAAAGGAAAATAGCTGTTTATAAACGGTTGCGGGGGGGGGGGGGGGGCATATGTAAATTTTTTTTTGAAGGTAACGGCTAGTAGCCGTTTAAGGGGGCTAAATGATCTTTTTTTTTTTTTTTCGTTCTCCACTTTAACGTGACGTGAAGGAGTTACCTTCGACAGTTAACGCCCACTTTAACGCACAAGGACCCAACGTGTAACGCCTTCTTAACGCGCGTTAACTCGGATTAAGGCTCCTCTTGCGTTAACGATGTAAATGCTCTTATCATATATTTGTAAAACTAGTTAAAAAAAAAAAAAAAAAAAAAAAAAAAAAAAAAAAAAAAAAAAAAAAAAGCACCTTTTTGCACCTACTGCACGTGTATTTTTCATATATTTATCATTCTTTTTATAGCTTATTACACTCCCAACGTCACCTAATAGGCCATATCTCATTGCATGCACCTCCATTCTTCCCGTAAATTGCACCGTTTTTACAACCGTCTCATTCATCCATCTCGTCCGTTTTCATGCACACCAAATTCCGACCTAAATAAAATCAAAGATGTTGCGATCCAATTTCAAAATGAGGTTCACATGATAAACAAACGGGACCATTCTAACCCAACATTTTCTACGCTTCGACAACCTGCGAATCTATTACGAATGGTTGAACAAAACGAGTTTTTTTCAAGGTTATAAATAGCGTGAAGCGCGGCGTAGCGGCATAGCCAAGCCTCAAGCTTTAGCGTGAGGCGTTGTGTCATAACGTTTTTAAGGCTTGATTCAAAGCGGCAAAAAATATTTATAGAGTTGTCAATATTAGTTAGCTAATACGCTTAAAACTCAGTTATGGATTTACTAAACGCGAATAAATACTTGTAAATAAGCTCAAGTCCAATAAATATCTTTAAAAAAATTAAAAAATATATATATATAATCTTAAAAGCTTCAAAAAATGGCGCCACGCCTTGCGCTATAGCGCGGTTTATCCCGCCTTATCACGCTTTGTTGCACGCTACGCCTAGAGATGACGCCTTGACCTGTTTCGTAACATGGAGGCCACGCCTCACGCTATAGCGCGCTATTTAGAACTCTGGTTTTTTTATAAAGATTGCGAACACGTTACGAATATATTGTGAATGAGTGTGAAAGAAACACTGACAATACAATTATTTACCTTTCCGATAAAACTTAGAAATTTCAACTTCATCATCAATATCTAGCTGCTTTTCTTTTCCTATAAATTCATATTACATTTTTTTTTCTCCAACGTATCTCTCTTAAACTCTTTCTATCAATAATTACCATCTTAAACTTTTCTTATGATATTTGCATTGGATTAATACGAAACTTTGATTTATCGGTCACTATAAACAGGGAAGATGAAATCATAATAACTAGCAATTCGATCGCAAATTCTGACATATATATATGTCATACATATTGGATTCGCTTTAGGTTCGTAATATGATCGTCATTGATCGCACTTGACGTTTCCCTTCGTAATTGATCGCACTAATTTAGCTGCACTTAGGCCACATACAAAACAGACGTGTTTAATATTATAGTACACAATATTAAGGGTAATTTTAGCATTTAGGTTTTGCTTACCACAACCCTATAGGTTGTGTTTAAGACTTATCATTTATGTAAAATTACATTTAATGAACTCATTATTTTCATACTTTATACCTTTTTGATAATTATAATTATAGAAAGTGTTGTTAAACCTGGAATATGTGCTCTTAATTAAGTGTTGATTTTTAAATTATGAAAAGCCTAAACACAACCCTAGACTTAAAAAATGAAAAAAAAATGTCCTATTTATGGCAATATGCAATAAAAAATAAATTTGCCCCCCCCCCCTCCCTCACAAAAATATATATATATATATAATATATATATAATTATATATATATATAATAATATATATATATAATATATATATAATAAATAGATGTGGATGTGTTGATTGGTGTATTACATTAT
>LBNU01004611.1:2013-18099 GCA_014162995.1 Artemisia annua | reverse complement strand
GAAAAAAGGAAGATGGGAAGGCCTGTTGGGAGTGGCAAGAAGAAGGAGGAGGATGGCAAGGATGGCAAGAAGAAGAAGGAGGCTGGCAAAAAGAAGAAGGAGGAGGGGAGTCCTAATCCGAGTACAGTTACTGAAAAAAGGAAGAGGGGAAGGCCTGTTGGGAGTGGCAAGAAGAAGGAGGATGGGAGTCCTAATCCGACTACAGTTACTGAAAAAAGGGAGAGGGGAAGGGCAAATGGGACTGGCAAGAAGAGGAAGGTGAAGGAAGAGCATACGGATCTTGGTATGTTAATGTAGTATACTTCATTTGTTTGCCTTTTTAAATTTGTTTATATAGGCTGCTATGATAGGTTTGGATAGATGTTTATATGCATCCCCTTTGCTAGGTTTAGGATAAACAGAGTAATATGTTTTTAAGTATGCTGTTACAATATCATAAGTTGGAGTAATTGACATTACTAAAGTACTGCTATAGGGAGTGTTTGCCATTACTAAAGTAGGTTGTTTGAATTTAAACGGTGGCAGGTTTCAATTTAAGTGATTATGATGATGAAATTGTGTTCAGAATGCACAATAATGGGTTCTTTGAATTTGCTCCTTTGAGATATGTACAAGGGCAGGTTTCTTCACTGTGGGCCTTTGTCCATGACAAACATATCTTTACCCTTGGTCTGGATGAAATGTTATCACGCATTACAGGAGAAAAATGGGCTGTCTTCTTTTGTTTGCCTGGCAAATCATTAGAAGAAGGTTTGAAATTGATTCACACAGACAATGATGTGCATACAATGATCGAACTAGGTTGTCGGGCTGGTTTTGTAGACTTGTTTGTTGCTCACACAAAACAGATGTTATGTCAATACTATTTAAAAAACATTGATTCAGAGGGTGAAGGTGGGGAGGTTGTCGGATGGGTAGAAGAAGATGCTAGCTTGCGGTGCTCTAGTACTTTAACTCCTTTTAGGACTAGCACTTCAGAACCTTATAGGAAAGTGGAAGATGTTGATGCTTCAAAACCTGAATCCGGGAAGCAAAAAAAGAGGGTGAAGAGGTGTATGGATAAGGGAAAAGGAAAGATGGTTGATGAGGCTGTTGTTGTTACCAGGAACAAACCGGCTGGTATTGTCATTAGAGACGATGGTTCTATGAATAACCAAGCAGGTGTTGGTTCAGTGAATGTGGGAGCAAAGGGTGGGCGTATTTTGAGACCAAGAATGACTAATTGCGTGCTGGGTCTACAGGCACCAAGATCAATGGGTAACAATGTGGTGTTATTTTGACTAGGTGAGTCTAATGAATTGTTTAGCAAATATTTTGGACACATTGCATTGCCTATTATAGTAACCTCATTTCATTGCATATTTTGACTGTGCAGGTGTAGTTGATCACTTGTTGATTCATCCAGTAGAAGGTTTTGAAGATTGACATATGGTTTCATCTATTTGGGAATATGTAATGTGTAGAAACAAAAACACTTTAATTTGGTTGCATCTACTAATGTAATTTGACTAATGTATCTTGAACAATTTGACCTCTATTTCGAATACACCAAACGGTGTGTGCAGGCATTGTGATGGGTTGTATTTATTGATGCTTGACTCCCATGAGTAAGCTGTTATTGCATCCAATCTCTAATGCATAATATGGTTGTGTTTGTTTTGTGTTTCCTGTTATTTGCTTCGATGTGTTTGTGTATTGTATTATGGTTTCATCCATGTGTTTGTGTATTGTATTATGGTTTCATTTCTGTCAGTTTCATGTTTGTGAATGTGTTTGTGATACGAATCGAACAATGTATATCAAGACAAACGGGATCAAACGACCCCTTCCATTCATAAACCATAGGGATACATTTACAACCTTAAGGGGAAACCACAACCCCTAACTACATCATCACCTACATCTACCTATAGCTTTGACACTACGACAGTGGCACTAAAATGAACAAAAGAAACCACAACTCCACAAGTGCCCAACCACCTACTACCTACATTCATCATACACAACAAAACACAACAAAACAACCCACCCCCAGCATCCAGCACCCAACCACTTCACATGTAAGTTTGCCTCACAGCAAACTCAATCTTGGAGACAATGCTGTCGTTAGTTTGCTTAAGCATCCTCATCAACCCACTCATCTTTCTTATATCTGCTGACTGAAGCCTCCTAAGCTTGTTCACATTGGCCCTTGCAGTTCTCGAGCCCCTTAAGAGTTGGAGCTCCGCAATCAGGTCCCCCCTAACACCCATCCTATTAGACAGCCTTTGGCACCTACACATCAACTCTTGTGCATGATGAATGTCCTCCTCAACCTCTCGCCGGTAATGGGTTAGCATTATTTCCGATATGACAAACGAGTTGCAAGCAACCACGAGATCAAGACACCGAGACATATTACTGGAAAAGGGAATGATAATTATTTGTTTACGGGTGTGTGTGTGTGTGTGTTTCTGCTTGTGTGTGTGTGAAGGCGTTGACAATTTAATATGAAACCTGAGAATAACTTTGCAAATTAGCCATTGAGAGGCCTTTTCACAAAAAAGAGTCCCCCAAAAGTTGGCGGGAGATAAAGAAAGTACATGAAATAACAATACTACCCTCGATGACATGGCACTTAACGGGAAAACTAACGGAAAAGGCCACTCGGTGGCGATTTTGCGAAAATGTGGAACGTGTGTGGTTTTTTTGCGATACTTTTTGTCTCAGTCCCATTTTTGCGAAAATGTGGAACGTGAGGGACTATTTTTGCAATTTACCCATAAATTATTTAAGGGTTTTGCTAAGAAGTGATCAATGGGCATAAGTTAGCGTGTATTTAATAAACACAAACTTTTTAATTTAATCAAAAAATGCATTATTCTTTAAGTATATTTATTTTTTATCAAATTACAAAAACATATTTTCATCGTTAAAATAAATAAATAAATAAATAAATAATAATAAAAATAAAAAGCTAAATATCTCACACTGTTCGCTAAAATAATCATAATTTCGCTACGAGAATTAAATCATCTTTATATAGATGAGTAGTTTTATTATACTTTTGATGAACTTATTTTTTGACTTTTTTATGAATTAAAATTTATGTTTGAAAAAATTATATATGTTTTGTTATCTTAATACATATGATTTTATAAAATCACATTTGATCTGTAAAATCACGGTTGATTTCAAACAAAATCACATCTCTTAACTCCGGTTAATATTTTTGTTGAAAAAAGCAAATCCGCGACTAACTGACACTAGCAACTTCTTTAATTTAGCTATATAATTCGATTTAATTAAACCTTAAATTAACCAAATAGAAATCACATTTATTTTATTTTTGTTGATCATGATTTTTAATTGTTTGCCAACTAATTCACGTGGTTTTAATTTCATTGTCACACAAACTCAAGCCAGATAAAACCATTCTTTTTAAAAGGTTGGCGTGACTAATTTATTGTTGTTTGCATCTAGTAGAAACTAAACTTGAAACATCACACACTTTTGAGTAACTATAAAAACCATAGTTTCAAGAAGCAATATTAATATTTTGCTCTGCCTGCGCCGCAACGCGCGAATAAGTTATTTCTAGTATATGTAACAATATGAATTAATTATTTCAACTGCGGGTGAATGACTTATCCTGCTTTCCATTTATAAAGGAGTTTGTTGGATGTCAATTGCAATGAATGCGATAATGAAGTCAAAATTGTTACGATGAGATTAGCATGACCTTATAGAGATACAGTCCATCATATATAGCAGCACAAGTTGTATATTTTCTAAGGGGATGTTGTATTCAAAGTGTATCTAAAAGTAGCGTTATACGATTAAGAAACATGTTTAAAATACAAAAAGGATAACGTATGACTATGTTTTCTTTGAACACCGCAACACAAATCTTTCGTCTAATAAAAGAAAAATGTTTTTGTAAGAATTCATTTTGATCAATAGGAGAGAGCAATTGTAAAGTCAAGTCATTTTATTAGCCAATAAAAGTCAAAATTGAATTAGTTTGGTTAAACTATTGATAAATTCGGTAAGAAAATTTGGTGGAGAAAAAAAATAATAATACACATGCTCTTGCGAGGTTTTTTTTTTTTTTTTTTTTTTTTTTTTTTTTTTTTTAATTTATGTCGTACATAATATAAATAAATGGTGTATTTTGATTATTTAATAGAATTTACAATCAAACTTTATACTTTTAAAAAGAAATTAATCTTTAATATACTTTTCTTGATTTAATATAATTTTTTGATCGTAAATTCGTAATACTAAAAATACCATCAACATACATTAATATGTTATTGAGTATACGCACGAGATTAACATATATAAACATTTATATTCAATAAACTTAAATGATGTTAAAATATCAAATTAAACTACTCAAACAATAAAATTATTAAACAAATTTTATCATATTTTCAAAACCGAGCAAATAAGTTAAAATATTATTACTAGTTATAGTAATTGTCCGAGCATACTCTGCGTTTAAAACTTGTGCGTACACGGGTTAAAACTAGAACACGAATAACGATAAATTAATTAAACGTCATACTAAAAATCTGTATATGCACGGGAGTATAAGTATAAAAATGAAAGCACGACTTATAATTAGTACGCACCAAGCAAATTTAGTTAAAATATAATTATTAGTTATACTTAAAATCTGAATGTCGATCATGGACTTTAACATTTACAAAACATGTCGATCATGGACTTAAACATTTACAAAACATTAAACACCGAAATTCTTATACATTTGTATATTAAACTAAAACTTTAAAATAAATTTAATTCATCGCATGTGTACAGAATTTAATACAGAATTTAATCGGTACAAGTATAAAAACAATATACTCCACTATTATATTTCATCAATTTCAACACCTTATCATAGTTCCTTAAAGCCGCCACATTCTCGTTGACAACCTCGTCATTTATCATGTTCAAACATATAAAAATCGTTATGAACTACGTAACCTAAATACCTACGTTAGTTGGTTGACATTCTTAAAATTTGTTATGCTTATTAATTGCATTGGAGAAAATATGTCACGCAAAATATGGTACCATCGACATTTATAAGAGGCAATGAATTTGCATTGGACCGATACACTTCTAGTCTAGCCGCACAATGTTGAATGTTCTTCTAGCCAGAAATGTCGGCTTTGATACCCGAAGCTCAGGTTTTATGACCAATCCATCTAAGAAACAATAATCATAACACCAGTCATAACGGTCATCACTCTCACCACTTTTTTGGTACCATCGACATTTATAATATGTCACGCAAAATATGGTACCATCGACATTTATAAGAGGCAATGAATTTGCATTGGACCGATACACTTCTAGTCTAGCCGCACAATGTTGAATGTTCTTCTAGCCAGAAATGTCGGCTTTGATACCCGAAGCTCAGGTTTTATGACCAATCCATCTAAGAAACAATAATCATAACACCAGTCATAACGGTCATCACTCTCACCACTTTTATACTAACGTCACATCACCACTCTCCTTATCTTTTAGCTCCGATGACCATCATCATTAGTGTCGGCTTTGATACCCAAAGCCCAGTTTTTATGACCATTCTATTTAAGAAACAATAATCATAAGTTAAATGGACTTTCCTAAAGGTTTAGATTGACAGGAAATTCTGACATCGTACATTTTTTGGAGTGCCAACTGACCATTTTTCAAGGTTACCGATACAACAATGAGCACTTATTTTGGTGACCTTCGATAAAGAGTTGGAATTTAAACATGATCTCATTGTCTGGTTAACTAAGTGTCTACTATACCACTTACTAAGAGCACCCACAATGGGTCAAATTGCAAAAGCTTTTTCCTATTCTAAGAAGCCTTTGACAAGTGGTTTTTGTCATTGCATCAATAGCTTTTTGAAAAGTTTTACACAAAGACTTGACATACACCAAGTCTTTCACAAAAGCTTTAGCTAATAAATATAGTATGCATTTAATGCATTAAATACTTCAAGTCATTGAAGAGTTGGAGCATTATGGATGCTCTAATGTTGAATGATAGAAAACCCCGTTGGTTATATTATTTAGTGATACCTTATTTATAGATTACATATACTAATGAAAACCTAAATTTACCTTAACCCACACCCGAGCGTAGGTCATGTTAATCCTCTGATTGGCAATGCTCCAATGGTTTGATTAAATGGATTTTGACTTTGGGATATAGATTTGAAATACTGTACTCCGTAACTTTTATAGTTTTGTGAAGCAATACATTTTGATAGACAGGATAGTCCATGCCTCCATGGCTTTTGACTTCCATATCGATGTATCAAGAATAAAAGAGGGACGCTCGAAGGTAGCGGCTAGTATCACAAAAAAGATCATAACATTAGTTATAACTACAAAGGTGAAAACTTGTTTTGACGTTGTCGTTTCAACAACTTGGTGTATTTGGATGTAGAGAAATCGAGTTTGTTTTGATCTCAAACGTCCAAGAAACGACGCCTTTGAAAAAGATATCAAGGTTCATTCTCGTTCTTGAATAGTAAATAGGAATAAGTATACAATCTCACTGTCGTATGATCGGATCCGTAATCCATCTAAAGCTTGTATGAACTTACTGTGAATTGCTTTTCTAGCCTGTTCAACATTCATTATAAAATCTTTATCGTTCAAACAATAAATATCACGATAAGGAAAGCTAGGAAAAGTCATGACCATATAATTCCGTCAGTGTCATTGTGTCAATTTCATGTCATTTTGATTATTTGACGTAAAAGTATCATCAAGTGACACAACCACTCGAAACTTGAGGCTTGCTAGCCACAGATAAGACAATTTTTCACCATAGTAAAGGTGAAGTTATTTTTGTAAATTTGAGTCATTCTTGCTTCACCATATATTTTAGAAAAAAAAAAAAAAAAAAAAAAAAAAAAAAAAAAAAAAAAAAAAAAAAAAAAAAAAAAAAAAAAAAAAAAATTTTNAAAAAAAAAAAAAAAAAAAAAAAAAAAAAAAAAAAAAAAAAAAAAAAAAAAAAAAAAAAAAAAAAAAAAAAAAAAAAAAAAAAAAAAGAAAGAAAAAATCCAATATAAATTCTTTAAGAGTTCAATGAACAAATTTTAGCTATTTATTTGTTTATCAAGAAAAACCCTACATTATCTTCTAAAAGATACGCAAACCGTTAATCGTTGCACGAAAAGAATCATACAATTAGAAAGAGAAAATCATCTTTCTATAGAAGGACGCTTCTATATACTTTTGACGAATTTTTTTTTTCGATTTTTTGCGCGTGTGGAAATTTACGCTTGAAAAAATTACATGTGATTTGTTATTTTAATATCACATGTGATATATGAAATCATACTTGATTTGTGAAATCACACGTGATTTCTAAAAATAACAAATCATATATGATTTTTCAGACGCAAATTTTAACACTAAAACAAAATTCGAAAAAAAAGAATTTCTAAAGAGTATATTGAAGTGTCCGTCTACTAACAGATAAAAAAAAGAGAAAATTTTTTAAATGGACCATAATCATTAATCACTATCTATTTACGAAACCAATTGTCGCATAACTTTATTACGAAAAAGAACTTTTGATTGTCATCCGTTAGATTTATTAGTAGATTATTTTTAAACCATACACGTGTATGCCAACGAGTGTTGGGCGAGTGTTAAGCTTGGGCGAAGGCAGGGCGAAGGCAATGCGAAGTCTTGGGCGAGTCTTGAGGCTGGGTGAGTGGTGGGCGATGGCTGGGAGAACATAATACATTTAGGTGATCTCTTGGGCGAATGACTAGGCGATTGAGTTTGGTAATAGCATCTTACTAGGCGATAAAAATTGATTGGGCGACAAAAAATGTGCTAAGGCGATTATACCATCTGTATTTTTTTTTAATTTGATCAAATAAGATTTGTGCTTTAATAAATGCTATTTACTACTCCCTCCGTCTCATATTAAATGTCCAGGTTTGACTTTTCAAGTATTTCTTTGTCAACTTTGACCTTAAATATTTTTACTTGTGTTGTAGTGTTTTTGATAAAAATTATACGCAATGAAAATGCATTTAAAACGCTATCCATTCATTTATTTTGTATTCAAGTATTATATTACACAAACAAAAATATTTAAGGTCAAAATTGAGAAATAAAGACTTTGAAAAGTCAAACTGAACATTTAATATGGGACAGAGGTAGTAATTACAAGTAAAAACTTACTAGTTCCATATCACAGTGTAATATTCAATGCATAAAGTATAAATGATTGTTAAAACATAGTTTGTATTTAGTACATATTACCTTCAAATACTTTTTTTTTTGAAAGATAAATTTCATTCAACCACAAACGTCACAGACGGTCCTCAAAGCAAGGACCCCCCGGGACAAACGACATTACATCAAGTCTAAAGGATATTTACACCATTTATTCCAATCAATACCTATTAGTCTTGATCTATGACGAATCCAAAAAAACGACATATTTTCCACCACTTCAATCGCTCTCCGGGACTTGTTGTTGAAGACTCTAGCGTTCCTTTCATTCCATATAGACCACATAGCTGTATAAATGATACCTCAAAGGGCTTGGATCTCTTTTTTAGTCTTTGTCTGATTATCGGCCAACATCAAAAGATCGCTAATGTCAAACGCGAACACCGGACTTGGTCTACACCATGCTCCCACTCTAGACCAGATTTCGGATGTAAACAGGCATCCTGTGAACAGATGCGTAGAAGTTTCCTGATCCGCATCACAAAGAGGACACAAATCGTTGTCTAGCTGAATCCCACGTTTAACCAATTCCACCCTTGTAGGCAACCTGTTTAGATATGCCCGCCAAACCATAATATTGCACTTAAGAGGCGTCCATCCGACCCATTTCAGCTTCGAAACATTGGCTGGCATCTGTCTATCAGCTATCACCTTCTTTGCTTTATTCACCGTGAATATACCGTCTTTGTCGCCTTCCTACTTCCAGCAATCTTCTCCATTCTCCCACTGATGATCATAAATGGCCGATAACAATACAAAAAGTCAGTTTTGTGATTTCAAGACCTTGATGGGCAGTCCAGTTTCGTAAAATGAAGAAAAGTAGTTTGTTCTTGTAAAAAGGGGATGTTTTTGGCTTTGTTTGGTAACTAGCTTTTAAAAAAAATCCCATTGTTTATTTTTTTATCGCTTAATGATTTATTGTTTATAAAATATACTGGATATATATTGCCCTAACTCAATCTTTTGCTATTTTGGATGGAATCCTTCTTGTTATTTCATAAAAGTTTATATAATTATTTCCTGATTTTTTTTATTTATTTATTTAAACACTTTGTAGTGTTCAAAATAAAATGATTATTTGTTTGCAAGTAAAAATTTTGTTGCAAAACCCAAATTGATTAATGATCAATGAAGTTTGTGGGTAACAAGATCAAGCTGTGGTAGTCTGGTAGATATCTGTTTAGGCCAATAGCCCATATGTTGTTAAATAAATCAAACTTGGCCCATTTTTGTTGGGAAGAAAGCTTATTTGAAGTTTGAAATTATGTTTTATTTAAGTTCTTAACTTCTTATGTCTGATCTTCCCAATTATTTTAAATTTTGTTCTTCAACCTTTTGAATAGAACTGTATATAGATGAGATTTCAAAAAAAGATGAGATAAAAGAAATGCTAAAATACTGTTCTCTTTTTTTATATGTAATATGGACATGTCAACTTTTAAAGAATTATTTGGTAGTTTTCAACAGTTTGGAATTTGATTGTTATGAACATTTTTTTGATATGGAATGAGATAGGAAAAAGAAACTATTATGGACTTATTTTACAACCTTTGTAAATTTAGACTAAACATACTTGTTAAGCATTACAACGAATAATCACACCACGCATTAGACAAGTATTTTCACAAAAAACAATCAATCTTTAAATCTCGTGCCTAGTTGCTAGTTCCTACTTTAAATTGTTACAAAAGGGTTTGTCTTAATCACTATAGCATTGTAGCCGCAATGCTATCACTAGACAAAATAAGAGCAATGCTAAACCATCACAAAAATTCACTCGCTGACGTGTCAGCGGGTGATTTATGCATTTTCTGATAGTTTTTCTCTCCTCTCTCTTATTAAACCAATCACCCGTTGACTCGTCAGCGAGTGGATTTTTTGTGTGAATTTTGTGATTGAGTCTAGCATTTCTCACTAAATAAACTATAAACTATGATCATGACTCATGAGCTAACTTTGTCCTCTTCTAAAATTTCACAAAAGACAAAATAAAACATAGATTAACAAAAAAAACTAATATTCAAGTAGACTGAACGAAGATAGGGGTCAAAAATTACCTAACATTCGTATATAGAAAAATTACATGTTCTACACTTCTACTCATATTTATTAATTATTACAAATTTACAATGAATTTAAAGTTTTAAACAAACATCAATACTAGAAAAGAAATACATATGAGTCAAATGTCTCATATTATTACCTCCAATCTTAAGTTATCAACTAAAGATAAAAGACATGGGTGGTGTTTGAGTTCAGAAAACGAACACCTCGGGTATGAGTACGATAAGAAAGTAGAATGAAAATGGGAATAGGAATAGATTTTCAAACCGAAATCGTTAGGTGGTTATGGAGAGCCGGAATTAGTCATGCCTACTTTCGTGGATATTAGAAACCCATACCTTCTCACCCACACATGTAACAAACATTTTCAAAGACTATCAAACCCATACCCTACAATCAAACACACCCTCAATGTTACAAGCAACAATATGATGAAAGAGTTAACGTCATAAAATCGCAACGTATTTTTTGTAATTGTCCATTTTGGTAATTAAACTTTTCTTTTATTCACTTTAGTTATTAAAGTTGCATGTGTAAGTCATATTGGTAATTATTTTCTTGATTTTTTAATAGATGATCGGTATAACTTATCAAAATCTCTAACATAACATGAGTTACACTTAAATGCTGACATATTTTTTTCGGTGGCGTTGTATGAAAAAGGGAAAAATCTTTGATTATCGTTTTTTTGCCCGTTTCTTTAGCAAAAAAGATAAAAACGTAGAAACTTGTCAACATTTGAGCATAACTTATGGTGTGTTAGAAATTTTGCACGGTGATGTCGAGTACCGGTTGAAAATTCGAGAATATAATAATCATTATGACCACCACATACAAGTATTATAACTAAAGTGGATTAAAAAAAAAGTTTAATGACCAAAAGGAAAATTTTTCAAAAAGTACGTTGCTATTTTATAACATTAACCTATAATGAAAAAGAGTTTGCTTTCCTTGACTAACTTGGTAAAAAGCCGCTTACTAGAAAAAACCAACAACCAGACTTTTAGATAAGCCATCACACAAAGAAATAACCAAAACGTGTATGTCCTATAACTAAGAATGAGGACCGCTCTAACCAATGCAAACACCGTATCTTCCATTCGGCAACCCACCATATTTGACAACAACGATACCCAATCCAGGGAGCGGGGTATGAGAGAGGTAGGATGTAGACATTCATACCCTTACCCGAAGGAGAGGGTGAGAGACTGCTTTCACAAAAACCTCCGACAAACGTGTGTATATATATATATATATATATATATATATATATATATATATATATATATATATATATATATATATATATATATATGTGAGCAGATATGTAGTATGTATAATTGTATATGATGTGTGTGCGCGCATGTGCACAGGTGTTAGTATGGTAACAATCTCACCATTCTGCAATCCCAAAATTTGACAAACTCTGCTTATTTCTAATTATAATCACAAATTGACTTACTTTTAAGATGATTTGAAAAGCAAAAATGCACCAAATGCTGATCATGTCACCACAATGATATCAACACAAGTATTTAGGTAGGCATATGAATATCAACTAGTCCTTGGCCTGATGGTACCAATCTTTTTCAATATAAATGGCTGGATTTATGCAGGTTCAAAATAAAATTGAGTAGTGATTGAGATGCCTAAAACTTGTGCCTAAACTCATGCCTAAGCCTACGTGTCATCATCCTGACGGTTGCAGTCAGGGGACCCACGTTTTCACAAACCATCAGGATCATGCCACATATGTTAGGCATGAGTTTAGGCATACAAATTAGGTCTCCCAATCATTTTCCAATAAAATTATCTTAGGATGTGGCCATATGGGTAGAACACCATGCTATTTGATGAGCTTTTTCGCAGAAAAATCAATCTTCATCTCTCATGCCAATGACTAGGTACCCACTCTGAGTTGTTTTAAAAGGGTGAGTTATTCTATTGAAGGCGCAATGCCATCATTAAGCAAAATACACTATGAACAAGAACTAACTTAAACTTTGTCCCCTTCAAACATATTCATAAGAAAACAGCAGAATAAAAAATAGAGAAGATATATACCAACTACTGTAGATTTGGTATGTTTAACTCATATTACATGAAAACAACATATTTTCTGGAAAATGACACTTTGAAAAATGCAAAACCTCTTAGGTAGGCTGAACGCCTGAACATATCAGCATATCAAAAGTTACCTGACATTCTTGTATAGAAAAGTTAGGTTGTTATAATCATCTTTAACAACATTCATATTAAGCAAACATCAATCCTTGAGAAAATATGATGACATGTTAAATCCAACTTCATATTATCACCCTCTAATCTCAACTTAAGTTAAAAGAATTGGGTGGTTGCCCTTAGTGCCATTGCATTTTGTGAGTTGAGGTTTTATCTTGATATGTCGACTCTTCACAATTTGATGCCCATGTTTGTTCGCGCGTATAAACTATAAAGTATGCCAACTTTTGACTTGTGATGGTACCTCAAACCCGCACCCATAACAATCATACTTAAAGGACTATCAAACCCCTGATACCCTAAAACCAAACACATTATAATGAAACAGAGTATGCCTAATTGACTACTTCAGTAAAAGCCGAGGGACCCAATATCTCACTAGAGCCGGCAACCACACTATTAAATAGGCCGCCATACTTTATGCCTTATTAAAAAATAAGCCACCATACAAAGAAAAAACCAACCACCACACTAAAAATAACCCGCCATAGAAGGAAAAAACCAATATTGCTATGTCCTACAACTAGGAATTAGTACCGCTCTATCCAATTCAAAAAGTGTGCCACACCCTATATTTGACAAACTGCCCCAGTCTAATTCCAATCACAACTTTACTTGCTTTTAAATCTGATAGAACAGGTTAGAACATCAGTTCGGCAGATCCCTCGTATGACCAGCTTTAAGTACATTGTTTGAAACTCAAAATACACCAAATTTTGATCATTTCATTTATATCAATTACTAAATATGCAGATGTGTCAATATATGTGATAGAATTTATGCATATTCAGAATTTCTTTTTTTCTTAATATCAAGATCAGTCACAATATTTGATTTGCTTATTGGTACCAAAAGAAATAACCATTCCGCAGCTGAAAATAAGTTTATAACTCTAAACAACAAAGTTTCAACCTTATCAAGCTGAAAACAAGTTTATAACTCTAAACAACAAAGTTTGAACCTTATCAAACGGTTTGAAATCCAGATAAATAAGAACTCACATGACTGAAACATACATAACTTAGTAAAGATCACCTTCCTTGTGAGTGTGGATGACACAATCAGAAGTCGGGTAAGAAACGCAAGTCAACAGGTAACCCTCCTTCATTTGGTTATCGTCAAGAAACGACCCATCTGATTGATCAACAGCACCAGTGACCATCTTTCCAGCACAGGTTGAGCAAGCACCAGCCCTGCATGAATATGGCAGCTCGACTCCAGCGCTCTCGGCAGCGTCAAGGATGTAACAATCATCCTGTGCATCAAACTCGGTCTCCTCACCATCAGGTCCCACGAGCTTAACCTTGTATGTAGCCATGCAAGTTGTCCTGAATGAAGAGCTGGATTTCAAGCCGAAGGCTTTTGAGACACTCTTAACAGATGGAAGGGTGGATGGGCGCTTTAGGACAGCACTGGGACGGGTGACACTTTGGTGCGAGGCTCTGACCATGGTTTGGGTAGGAAGAGTGATGGACGCCATGATGATCTGTATACAAATGCAAAGAATACATTAACGATGAACTTTAAGACACGATTAAACAGGATACATCTCCAAATAAAATGATGCAATCAGATTTTTATTGTTGGTAAAGCAATCATCTTCAGTACTGATATTAAAAACCAAGTAACCTCGCAAATTATGTCACAGATACATACTTTCAGATAACAAGCCTATGTTTGAACTTATAATCAAATATGTGACCTCGCTACTAATATAGCGTAATACAATGCGCTAAAGCTTATATTTCCTGGTTTAGTATCAACAGTAGTATTGCGAGTATTCAGCTAAGACAGGACTAAAGATGAATAGCCCTTCTCTCAAAAGGTCAGATATACATACAGTACGTCTTTTCTTTACAGTCAAAGAAACATGGTTAAGGTAAAACAAGTAAAGGGTGTAGAATCTAGAACATCAACATCATATACATGAACTCAGAAACGCATTACCGGGAGCAAGCTCGGAAACCATAAGGTAAATACGCAAACAAACATTGCCAGGCTTACAATATATGGTCTAGACTTCAAATAGCGCAAGGGTCAACGCAATTCCGAACTTAATATATATATACTCGGGCATAAAATGTCAACACCAAAAAAAAACACTTGGGTACTCAAATATGCGCAATTATAAACAAGTGTCACCGGTTATTTATTAAAAGATTCATTCAAGCACATATTGGTATCCCTTTATTCGAATAATATGTCGCAAAAACTATAAAAACAACTCCGAATCAAAAAGAAAGTAACAGAAAGAGACAGGGTCATATAAAAGATAAACCTTGACAAACAATTGGTCCCTACTAAAAAATCAAAACATCAATTCATTTATAAATTTCAAGTAACACCAAAAACCTAAGTAAATCACAACACCTTACATACAAAGTTATAAAACAGATCTAACGAACCTAAATAAAACACATATGAAAATAAGTATATCAAGTGAAGATACATCTAAAAACACAAACAGAGACAGATATTCAAACACCAAAAACAACAAATAACGTAAAAGCATCAGATCAAATACTAATAAAAAAAATCGATCTAATTTCAAAACTAGTAATTATTATTATTATGATTATTAGATGAAGAGATTATTGGAATAAAAAAGGAGCTTACAAATAAAAGAGCTGCGAAATGAAAGCGGAGGAAACGAGGAGGTTAGGCGTAATGGAATGGGATTGAGGTTTGAGGGTTTATTTAACCTTGTATTTTATAGTGAAAAGTTGGTGGCCAAAGGGTGGCGTTTGGAATCTCTTTAAAGACCACTATCAAAATGATACCCAACTCCCAAAGACAAAAACTACTTGCTCAACTTCGACTTGGACTTGAACTCTTTACCGACCAACGGGTTGTTTGTTTAATGTGCTTATTAGAGAGCTAGGTGCAATTGTTGGGTTGTCACCTCAGCACACAACCAATAACACTATTATAACTAAAGTATTTTCTTTCAGATTTAACTGTTAGAGGGCTAGGTGTGGTGGAGAGGGGAAGCTCGCCGAGCTGATGTGGCAGGTTCGCCACCCTCGCCGTGGCTCGCCGCCACACCGCCCCCCCCTCACCGTAACTCGCTGAATCCCATCTCTTCACTGCCCCGGCGAACCTTGCAAACGTACGGTTTGCAGCTTTTGGGGGTTTTTTTTTTTTTTTTTTTTCGTTTGTGATTTATTTATTTATTTTTTGTTGTGGTTTAAAAAGAGATGTGTAAGTATTTAGTGTGTAAGTATTTAGTGTTTAGTAAAAATGTAATGTCTTTTGGTAAACGGAAATACATTAGAACATACGGGATAGTACAAATACGATTACAACATTAACTAATAAACGGAAATTAAAACACACTAGAAGTACTACAATTAAAACACACAAGTAAACTACGAATTAGTAAAACGAGTCATCCGAGACCCGGCCCTCGTCATCACTCGAAGCACTCGAATCGTCATCACTCGTTGACACACGGGGCAATCCATGTGCGATTCGATATGCACAACGAGCTTCTCTCCGAGCCCGTTTAGCTAACCAGTACTCCTCA
>LBNU01004610.1:18654-30807 GCA_014162995.1 Artemisia annua | reverse complement strand
AAAACCTTCTCCACTAAGGCGTAAGCACCTAGGATAACTATCAAAGAGGGTTTTACAAAAGGGTTATAACGGGAGGTTTAGGGATATGGAAAAACACGGTTTGGTTGGATAAGGGATAGTTTACTGGTGGCTAGTCAATCATCTTATTTAGTTACATATACAAGTGGCGTTGCCAAGCCAAGACTAGACTCAATCTTAAACTATCAAAAACAAAACAAAACATAACTAAGAAATAAAAGATAGGTGTGGATGGTAGTCCGTATGTTTTTTCTTTTCTTTTTTTTTTCTAACTTTTTTTGTATTTTTCTTGATTTTTCGATTTTTTTTTTAATTTTTTTTTTATTATTTTTTTTTGCATACCTTTTTACCCTACCATCCAAAATAATACATCAATGGGAATTAAGCTTTCCCCTTACACTTGAACTTTTACATACTTTACATTTACTATTCTATGACTCGAATTGAAATAATTAAAACACTTGGAGTACTTTTGAAAACGTTTTGCACATATGGGGGTAATAAATGATGTTCTTCCCCATTACTCCATAACACTAGTACTTTACCCATGAGTCCCAATCATCCCAAAACAATATGTACAAGATATGACTCGACTTAGCAACAACGTAACTAATTAGATAATTGACAAGGGTTTAACAAAGAACAATAATGCACTAAAGGTGAGTGCATACAAGGTAGGCTAAGGCGATTTGGTTGCACATTTGGGGTGGATTGTAAACAAATTCTTCCTTTAAGTATGATGCTTAAAGTTAGAAACGAAAGGGATAGGCTCTGAGGGGTGTACTAGGGGTATCGTGTACCAAAGATGGGTACATCGCAAAGGTGTGGGAGAATTACTTGACCAATGTAGCCAATGTAATTATAATACAGGTTTAAAACAAGGGTTATCCTAATGCCTCTTATCATGTAGTTAATCCTAATCTACACGAATGTAGTCTCACTTGTGGACTCGGAATGGTCACTAACGCAAGTTCTAGAATCTAAGTATTACCGGTACACACATGGGCACTAAAGTTGAGTGCTTCTCTTCCTACCAATTCTAGGGGTGAACCTCACATATTTGGGTGGAAAATTTTTGGTGGTACGGTTTTTTGTGCTAGTCATAAATTCTCCTATCCATGAGACGCTTATTAGGACTAAAGTTTCCCTCCTAATTAATGTAAAAAATTTTAAATTTGCTCTAAAATTACTCTAACAAGTGTTTCTCTCAGTTTTATTACACAATTACTATCAAACAAGCAAAAATCAAGCATAATGGTATCCTATGAGGTATCATTAATCTACCCTTATTTACCCCCCTTACACTTAAGTTGAACATTGTCCCCAATGTTCGAAAATAAGGAATGGAAAAGATAAAAGGTTAAAAGAATGAAATCGGATACTCCCCTGATTCGTTCTTTATGCAAGTGAAGTAACACGGTTAGATCCTCCTCCAAGAAGACGAACTATCAAAGCTTCCCTTCCAGTATATGCATCATCTTCTTGTCCTAAATAACCTGTTAGCATGGAAACACTACAAGAAACCTCGCGTAAAATCGGCGGCATTATTCATATATATATAGACGTATACCTAGAAAGCAAGTAAGATATAATGCTTGTGGAATGATTTTTCTACAGATTTCCTGGAATTCATAAGAGAGATTTTAACAAACATACAAGTTCCGTTAGTAAACTTTAATCAACAAATAAATTCCAGATTTTTGCACCTGACGTCGTCAGGTATTAACTCCTGACGCCGTCAGAGTGTTCTGACAGAAAGTTTAAGTTGAGTTTCCGGAAAATTTCTTGGAAAACCTTTGTCTCAATTCCTGGGAATTCTGCAGAAAAAATCATTATGACTCGATACAAGCATTTGACTCTAACAATTACGAATATGTAAACTAATTTCATTGTTATGATTCATGTTCATTCGTTCTATATTAACCGATTTGGATGTCTCTTACACTTAGCTTTTGCGAATTACCTTTATATGTGATTAAGACGAAGTTAAAAACAAAATAAAGCATTTTCACAATTTAGTTTGAAGCATGAATCAATAGCAAGAAATATAATTTACATACGGAAGCAAATACACACAAAAACACACAAAACATGGGTTGCCTCCCAAGAAGCGCTTTTCTTTATTAATGAGTCTTGTAGCTAGACTCGAGGCCTTGCCTCGTTACGTGACTTCTTGTTCAAGACTAATGTCTTCTTCCTCAATCATTTCGTTCCCGCTTTCTTTATAGTGTTTAACACGTTGTATATTAACCACAAATTCCCTTCCGTCATCATCGATTAAAGTTACTGCCCCGGTCTTTGAGGAACCTTTCACTACGAATGGCCCATACCATCTTGACTTAAGTTTTCCGGGAAATAATCTTAAACGAGAGTTATACAATAGCACCTTATCTCCTTCCGAGAATTCCTTGGGTCTTTTGATCCTTTGGTCATGCCATCTCTTTGCCCTTTCTTTATAGGATATAGAGGATTCATAGGCCTCTAGCCTTAACTCATCAAGCTCCTGTAATTGCAAAAACCGATTTGTTCCAGCAATAGTATAGTCCATGTTGCAAGATTTTAATGCCCATAATGCTTTGTGCTCTAATTCTAGTGGGAGGTGACATGCTTTTCCGTAGACCATGCGGAATGGAGTCGTTCCTATGGGTGTCTTGTAAGCTGTTCTGAATGCCCACAAGGCTTCATCGAGCTTAAAGGACCAATCCTTCCTGTTTTGATGGACTGTTTTTTCGAGTATTCGCTTGATTGCCCTATTTGTGTTTTCCACCTGACCGTTAGTTTGAGGATGATAAGCGGTGGAAAAACGGTGGGAGACTCCATATCTCTTCATGGCTTTCTCCATTTGCGCATTGCAGAAATGTGTCCCCCGATCACTAATCAGGGCTTTAGGAATGCCAAACCGGGCAAAGAGCTTTTTTAAGAAATGGATGACTACTCTAGCATCGTTAGTTCGTAGAGCTTGCGCTTCCACCCATTTTGAGACATAGTCGATAGCCACCAAAATATACTCGTTTCCTCCTGAAGAAGGGAACGGTCCCATAAAGTCGATTCCCCAGACATCGAACACTTCACAGATTTGTATATAGTTCTGTGGGGCTTCGTCTCTCCTTGAAATATTATCAGCCCTTTGACATGCGTCGCACTCTTGTATCATTTGCTTTACATCACGGAATATCGTGGGCCAATAGAATCCTGCCTCAAATATCTTTCGGGCAGTCACATTCACCCCATGATGCCCCCCGGATGGGCCAGCATGGCATTCTCTCATGATTCTGACCGCTTCTTTTCCGGAGACGCATCTCCTGATAATTTGGTCTGGGCATCTACGGAACAAGTAAGGCTCATCCCAAAAGTAATATTTCAGTTGAGAGAAGAACCTCTTCCTTTCTTGGCCGCCCATACCATCAGGGGTAGCTCTACTTGCGAGGTAATTGGCGTAGTCCGCATACCATGGTTCCGAGTCGTCGATTAGCATGAGTTGCTCATCTGGAAATGAATCTCGAATCTCGCCCGTGTCAGTTTCCTGCTCGCTTGGGTTTTCGAGTCGTGACAGATGGTCAGCGGCGAGGTTTTCCGCTCCCTTTTTGTCGCGTATTTCGACATCGAACTCTTGCAACAACAAGATCCAACGAATCAATCGTGGTTTGGCATCTTGTTTAGCAAAAAGATAACGGAGGGCTGAGTGATCCGTGAAGACAACTGTTTTTGAGAGGACCAGGTATTGGCGGAACTTGTCAAAGGCGAATACTACGGCCAACAACTCCTTTTCGGTAGTGGTGTAGTTCTCTTGGGCGGGATTCATGGTTTTGCTAGCATAATATATGGGCTGGAAGTGTTTGTTGAGCCGTTGGCCTAACACTGCCCCGACTGCATAATCACTAGCGTCACACATGATTTCGAAAGGAAGCTTCCAATTTGGAGTGACCATAATTGGTGCTTGAGTGAGTTCCCGTTTTAATCGATCGAATGCATCTTTGCATTCAGGGGAGAAATCGAATGGGGCATCTTTTACCAACAATTGAGTCATTGGTCTAGCTATCTTAGAGAAATCCTTGATGAACCTCCTATAGAAACCTGCATGTCCCAAGAAGCTGCGTATCTCCTTAACGGTGGTCGGATATGGTAACTTGGAGATAGCCTCTATTTTTGCCTTGTCCACTTCAATTCCACTTCCCGAGATTTTGTGCCCTAGCACAATCCCTTCTTTTACCATGAAGTGGCATTTTTCCCAGTTCAGGACCAAATTGGTCTCCTCGCAGCGTCTCAGCATCTTTTCTAAGTTAGCAAGACAGCGGTCGAACGAATCCCCGAAAACCGAGAAGTCGTCCATGAAGACCTCCATGCTATCTTCCATTAGCTCATGGAAGATTGCCGTCATGCAACGTTGGAAGGTGGCGGGAGCATTACACAGTCCAAAGGGCATTCGCTTGTAGGCAAAGGTACCATAGGGGCATGTAAATGTGGTCTTTTCTTGGTCCTCAGGGGCGATGGGGATTTGAAAATATCCTGAGAAACCATCAAGAAAGCAGTAGTATTCATGACCCGCTAGCCTTTCTAACATTTGATCAATAAATGGGAGTGGGAAGTGATCTTTCCGGGTGGCATCGTTTAGTTTCCTATAATCAATGCACACCCGCCACCCAGTTACTGTCCTTTGAGGTACTAGTTCATCTTTGTCGTTTTTCACCACCGTCATTCCTCCCTTCTTTGGCACGACTTGTACAGGACTAACCCACGGACTATCTGAGATAGGGTAGATTAGCCCTGCATCCAGAAGTTTGATGACTTCCTTTTTCACTACCTCCTTGATGTTGGGATTAACCCTTCTTTGAGGTTGCACACTCGGTTTATAATTCTCCTCCATGAGAATTTTATGTGTGCAGAACGTTGAGTCGATCCCCTTAATATCAGCCACACTCCAGGCAATAACTTCCTTGTACTTTTTCAAGACCTCAATGAGCTTGCCCTTCTGTTCGTCCCCTAAGGTGGCATTTATGATAACCGGCAGTTGATCCTCTCCTTGGAGGAAGGCATATTCCAAGTGGGCTGGGAGTTCCTTAAGCTCTAGTCGAGGTGGTTCGATGATAGAAGGCTTAAGTTTGTTCTCGGGCTTACAAAGCTCGAGGGGCTCAACCTTTTCGAATCTGGGGTAGAACGAGACCGAGTTGACTTCTCCTTTGCTTTCTCTTTCGAAAATGGACGGTGTAGGATCTTCTTGCAACCAGCCGGCCTCTACTTCTTCGTCGACACATTCGTCAATGATGTCGGTCAGCTCATTGACTTCGCCGATGAAGAATAATTGGTCGGCTGCTTCAAGTGAAAGATTCATGGTGTCCTTGATATCAAAAGTCAAACTGTCAGCTCCCACTCGTAAAGTGAGTTTACCGTCATGAACATCAATGACAGCTCGGGCGGTTGCTAGGAATGGCCTTCCTAAGATGATGGGTACGAGATCATCTTCCTCCATCTCAAGGATGACGAAGTCGACCGGGAATTTGAATTTACCTACCTTAACTAGCACATTCTCGCATATGCCTAAGGGGTATTTGACTGACCTATCTGCGAGTTGGATGCTCATACGTGTGTGTTTGAGCCCTGAGTAGCCTAGTTTTTGGAACATAGAGTATGGCATTAGATTAATGCTTGCCCCAAGATCAGCTAGAGCATTCTTAACAGATAAGGATCCGATGGAGCAAGGTAAGGTGAAACTACCCGGGTCATTTACCTTCTCTGGCAAACCTCGCTGGACAACCGCCGAACATTCTTCTCCTAGAGTCACAAAGCCTTCTAGCTTTGTTCTGTTGGCGAGGAGCTTTCTGAAGTATGTACTATATTTGGGCATATGGTAACATGCATCCAGAAGGGGTATGGTGACAACTGAGTCTTTTAGGTATGACAGGAATCTCTTGTTGTCATTCTCGCTCTTTTGCTTCTTGAGACGGGACGGATATGGGATTCTTGGCGATTGCTTGAAGGGAGTCGTTGGGGAGGGTGCCGCTTGAGGAGGCTGCTCAGGGGTTTCGTCGTCTACATGTCTTTCTTCCTCTGGAGGGGTGTTAGGTTTGGTGGTGTTGGGTCTTTGGGTTGGGTATGGAGGATCTGAGGTTGTGGTACCGGCACGAGTGGTGATAGCAAGTAGAGGGCCTTTTTGATCCGTGTCGGGATCGATGTGGCCCTCGAGAGCAGCATGGAGTTCCATAAACTTGCTTCTCAAATCGTTTTGCTGGTTAGCGATGAGATTGCCAAGGCCTTTTAGTTGTAGGTCTTTCTCTAGCGTGAAGTGCCCAAGGTCATCTTCGAAAGTGCTCCTAACCAAGAAGTTAGGATCTCCTTCTCCTTCCTTCCTGATCACACGATTTCCCCAAGGGGTGAAGTCATCGTTCTGATAGAAAGTCAAGAGGGACGGGTCATCAAAGATGTCATGACTTGACAGGCATGCTTGCTCGGTGGGGGTGCTTTCCCTACATTCCTCTATTTCGTGAGGACCCCCACAGTGGTCGCAGATCAGGTATGGGTTGGAGAGTGGCTTAAGGGATTGTGAGCCGTTCAGGTATGACACTTGGCTTTGGATTTTACTTAGGCGGCTTTCGAAGGAAGGATTTTTCATAATTTCGGATATGCTGAGTACCGACTCTGGTTCATCCCAGGTGTCGTCTTGGTCTTGGGCGTACTCCTCAATTCTATTCCATCCTTCCTCTGCGCTAAGTTCGGATATTCTTCCTTTGCTTGAGCTATTGATTCCCCTCCGATCGGTTGGGGATGCTCTATCATAGAAGAGTTGAACAAGAAGCCAGAGTTCGAGACCGTGATGAGGGACTTGTCTTAATAGATCCTTGAATCGGGTCCATGATTCATGGATAGGTTCCCCTTTTTCGATGCAGAAGCGAAGGATTTTATCTCTGAGTGCTGAAGTTCTTCCTATGGGGAAAAACTTTTCACAAAACTCGGAGGTGAGCTGTTCCCATGTGAATATGGATTCGGCAGGGAGTTTGTTGTACCAATCCTTGGCTTTATCAAAAAGGGTGAAAGGGAAAAATCGCAGCCTAGAGGTATTCTTAGTGGCTCCGTCCGTATGGATGGTGTCCACTATTTTCAGGAAGTTTTTGATGTGTTGGAGTGGGTCTTCTGATTTAGATCCATGGAACTCGCACACACTTTGAACTAGCCAAACGTCGGTTGCACGCAAGGCTCCATCTGTGTGCTCATTCGGGAACACAATGGCATTAGCGAAACCACGAGGTGTGGGAGAGGAGTAATCTCCAAGGCGTTTGGGGACATCGCTTTCAGAGATTTCGGTGTTTTGGTCGGATTGGGGGCTAGGGATTGTGGCATGGTCATCCTCTTCTTCAAAGAGGGTTTCATCCAAGCCGATGGCGATGCCAACTGGTTCAGAAGCCGAGGAGCGTTGCCTCATCTTATGCATACTCCTTTCAGGGTCGTCGAAAGGAGTGAAAAGATCTTCTGAGGTGCTACGGCTTCGAGTGATTCTATAACTAGAGGAGTTTTCGTTGACCATGATGGCGGTCGGAAACGGTTACGAACAAAGGCACAAAGAAAAAGATAGACTAAAGGGATCCTAGAAAAATAAAACAAAATCTCACTAGAAAGGAGTCTAGTGAGTAGACCTAATTAAGAATAAAAATTAACCTAAACAATAACTATTCCCCGGCAGCGGCGCCAAAAACTTGATGCGCGTGGATTGCAACACGCACTACGTTTTACCTCTCGAGGGATCTCGAGAAGCTTGCAATCCCCACCAGGCAGTGTACCTGACCGATGTAGTATAGTGTAGTGGCAAGTACCGGGGGATTGATCGTTCTCTCACAGGGAATAGTGTTCGTTAGGCTAAAGGCTACTCTAATCTAGGTCTAAGGGTGGAGGAAGATTCTTTTTGTATTTTTATATTTTATGAAAGCAGTAAAATCTCTGGTTTTGGAGGATAGGGCGGAATTAGTTGCTAGTCAACTAACCCAAGTTATCTACTTCTAAGCTACTTATATTTTTGTATTTTTTTGTTTTAGAGAAAATCAGTGGTGGAGAATAGTGTTTACTTAGATTTCATTACTCCCTAACTATCTTTTACCATGTGACTAGTATGTTGAGTTTGCTTGGATGACGGGTGTATTCCTAACAAGTCGTAGGGAGTGCGTTCAATTCCCTAACTCTATAAGTTCCTACCTCACTCTATGACGATACGTCAAGCATCCTATCATGAGCTCACCGATAGCAACCTATGCATGAAATACTACCTTAAAACCAATAACGCACATATGATTCACGTTTCTAAAGACGTTCAAGCATGTTACCATATAGGAGATTAGCCAGTTTTCCTTAGTCTAACGTAGATGAAACATTCACCCAAATACAATCACAACATACACATCACATGATAATCAATAGTTAGGTTTCATTAGATCTAAGCAAACACAAAGTAAATTAGCCTAGCATATTAAAAGAAAGACAAGTACAAGAATAAATCACACAACACATAGACATATTGTATGAATAAAGACTTATCTTCAATTGAACATGCAAGTTGGAAGGGTTTGGATACCCTCCAAGGTCTGTAAAACTCGTACTAGGGTTTTGGTCCCAAGTTCTCCACTCTAAAATTCCTCTTAAATAAAAGAAAAACGTTCTATATATATAGATTTTGCGGGCTGACGGCGTCAACCCAATAGGTGACGTCGTCAGCTCGGCGATTAGGGTTTTCAGACGGCCTTCCTTGACGTGGTCATAATTGCTGGTTCCAGATCTGACGGCCTTGGTTGACGGCGTCACCAATTTGCACTACGAACTCTCTGGCCCGTCACGAGTCTTTTTTCCACTTCTGGACTTCACTTGTTCCTGATGGCGTCACCTTGTAGAGTGTGACGGCGTCACCTTCTGTGATCTTTAAGGTCTTTTGAGTTTTTGTTGTTTTCCGCACTTTTTCACTCCGAAAACGACCGAAAATGCTTCTTTTGTGATTTTCCCTTCAAAAGTACCTAAAATGAGAAAAGAAACAACTTTGGGTGAAATCCAAACCAAAAACATACGAATTAGGACTCAAACCGACCCCTTAAAACGTAACATTTTTCGTCTCATCACTTGTGGATTTGAGATGGTCCTAACGCAAGTTCTAGAATCTAAATGCTACCGGTACTCACATCATAACACCAAAGATGGATTCTTTTACTACCAATTCTAGGGGCGAACCTTACATATTTGGGGTGGAAAATTTTTTCGTGGTACGGTTTTGTGCTAGTCATACAATTTCCTATCCATGAGACGCTCATTAAGATCAAGGTTTCACTTCTAAATGTTGTAAAAAAATTTAAATTGGCGCTAAAATTGCCCTAACAAATATTTCTCTAGGTTTTATTACAAATTCACTATCAAACAAAGCAAAACATCAAGCGTAAGTTTATTCTCAACGGTGCCTTCATTTACCCCCCTTACACTCAAACCGAACATTGTCCCCAATGTTCAAATAGAAGACGTAAATGTAAATAAAATGAAAGAGTGAAATCAAATACTCCTCTGAATCGTTTGATGTGGATAATGAGGTAACATGGTTAGATCTTCTTCCAAGAAAGATGAACGTTCAAAGCTTCCCTTCCAAAATAATAGACGTCTTCTTGTCCAAAATAACCTGTTAACCTGAAAAAGATAAAGGCCAACCTCGCATAAAATCGGCGGTAAAATTTATATACTAGGATATAATGCTTGTGGAATGAATATTTTGCAGAATTCCTGGAGATTAAAAGTTAAAGAATTAACAAAACTTTTTAGGTTTCTGGGAGAAATACAAAACTTTCAAAAATTGCAGAAAATTTTAACCTGACGCCGTCAGGTGTTATTCCTGACGCCGTCAGAATGATCTGACAGAATTCTCATGTTAAGTTTCCGGAAAAAATTCTGGAAAAACTAGATCTTACTTCCTGGAATTCCTGCAAAAATTCATTATGACTCGATACAAGCATTTGACTCAAACAAATACTAATATGTATGTTAATTTACATTGTTATGATTCATGTTCATTCGTTCTTTATAAACCGATTTAGATTTCCCTTACACTTAGCTTTTGCGAAATACCTTTATATGTAGTTAAGACGGAGTTTGTTAGCATTGTATTTTTATATTATGAAGTGTCGGTCATTATATTATTGAATCGTGTAATAGGTTGCGTTAGAAAGTGTTTTAGGAAGTTATATGTTCATTTATCAATCACTAGAAAGTCTAAGGGCCAAACATGTAATAGTCAAAAGCCCTAGACTTGTAAGCACTATAAATACATTGTATACCTTCACTTGGAAGGTTGGTTGATCATTTGGTAATAACATAGCTTATATTTCACACACTTGATCCTCCCATCTCTCTCTCTCTCTACATCTCTCTTTCTCTCTCTAGATTTAGGTGAAGAAGGTCGTGATTTAGGTTGTATACGGGCTATTACAGAGTTAAAAACAAAATAAATCATTTTCACAATTTAGTTTGAAGCGTGAATCAATAACAAGAAATATAACTTACATACGGAAACAAATAAAATCAAATAAACAAACAAACAAACATAAAGCATGGGTTGCCTCCCAAGAAGCGCTTTTCTTTATTAACGAGTCTTGTAGCTAGACTCAAAGTCACCGTACATTACGTGACTTCGTCGTTGGTCACGGTTCCTGAGTCATCCTCTTTTCCAGTTTTGTATTCCGGTCCTAATTTCAAACAATCCTTATAGAAACCGAATATTCTTCCCATGACATAGTCCACCGTACCACTAAAAAAATTTCCACCCCAAATATGTGAGGTTCGCCCCTAGAAATTGGTAGGAAAAGCACCCATCTTTGGTGCTATGATGTGAGTACCGGTAAGTATTTAGATTCTAGAACTTGCGTTAGGACCATCTCAAATCCACAAGTGAGGACTACATTCGTGTAGTTAAGATTTACTAACATAATAAGAGGCATTAGGATCAAGGTTTCACTTCTAAATGTTGTAAAAAATTTTAAATTGCGCTAAAATTGCCCTAACAAATATTTCTCTTGGTTTTATTCAAATTTACTATTAAACAAAGCAAACATCAAGCGTAAGTGTATTCTCAACGGTGTCTTCATTTACCCCCCTTACACTTAAACCGAAACATTTCCCCAATGTTCAAATAGAAGATGTAAAAGTGAATAAAATGAAAGAATGAAATCAAATTACTCCTTGAATCGTTTGATGTGATAATGAGGTAACATGGTTAGATCTTCTTCCAAGAAGACGAACGTTCAAAGCTTCCCTTCCAAAAATAATAGACGTCTTCTTGTCCAAAATAACCTGTTAACCTGAAAAAGATAAAGGCCAACCTAGCATAAAATCGGCGGTAAATCTAATATAATGCTTGTGGAATGAATATTTTGCAGAATTCCTGGAGATTATAAGTTAAAGAATTGACAAAACTTTTTATGTTTCCGGGAGAAATAACAAAACTTTCAAAAATTGCAGAAAATTTTAACCTGACGCCGTCAGGTGTTATTCCTGACGCCGTCAGAATGATCTGACAGAATTCTCATGTTAAGTTTCCGGAAAAAATTCTGGAAAAACTAGATCTTCCTGGAATTCCTGCAAAAATTCATTATGACTCGATACAAGCATTTGACTCAAACAAATACTAATATGTATGTTAATTTCATTGTTATGATTCATGTTCATTTGTTCTTATAAACCGATTTAGATTTCCCTTACACTTAGCTTTTGCAAAATACCTTTATATGTAGTTAAGACGAAGTTAAAAACAAAATAAAGCATTTTCACAAGTTAGTTTGAATCATAAAATCAATAAAAAGAAATATAACTTACTTACGGAAATAAATAAAAATCAAATAAACAAACAAATAAAACACACAAAACTTGGGTTGCCTCCCAAGAAGGCTTTTCTTTATTAACGACTCTTGTAGCTAGACTCAAAAGTCACCGTACATTACGTGACTTCGTCGTTGGTCACGGTTCCTAAGTCATCCTTTTTCCGGTTTTGTATTCCGGTCCTAATTTCAAACAATCCTTATAGAAACCGAATATTCTTCCCATGACATAGTCCACTTCCCCTACGTCTATCCTCATCGTTCCTATAGTAAACGCTTGTTTGAGCTCCTTTTCAACATTGAATACTCTCTC
>LBNU01004610.1:8023-18645 GCA_014162995.1 Artemisia annua | reverse complement strand
TTTTTGTGCTAGTCATACAATTTCCTATCCATGAGACGCTCATTAAGATCAAGGTTTCACTTCTAAATGTTGTAAAAAATTTTAAATTGGCGCTAAAATTGCCCTAACAAATATTTCTCTTGGTTTTATTACAAATTTACTATTAAACAAAGCAAAACATCAAGCGTAAGTGTATTCTCAACGGTGTCTTCATTTACCCCCCTTACACTTAAACCGAACATTGTCCCCAATGTTCAAATAGAAGATGTAAAAGTGAATAAAATGAAAGAATGAAATCAAATACTCCCTTGAATCGTTTGATGTGGATAATGAGGTAACATGGTTAGATCTTCTTCCAAGAAAGACGAACGTTCAAAGCTTCCCTTCCAAAATAATAGACGTCTTCTTGTCCAAAATAACCTGTTAACCTGAAAAAGATAAAGGCCAACCTAGCATAAAATCGGCGGTAAAATCTAATATAATGCTTGTGGAATGAATATTTTGCAGAATTCCTGGAGATTATAAGTTAAAGAATTGACAAAACTTTTTATGTTTCCGGGAGAAATACAAAACTTTCAAAAATTGCAGAAAATTTTAACCTGACGCCGTCAGGTGTTATTCCTGACGCCGTCAGAATGATCTGACAGAATTCTCATGTTAAGTTTCCGGAAAAAATTCTGGAAAAACTAGATCTTCCTGGAATTCCTGCAAAAATTCATTATGACTCGATACAAGCATTTGACTCAAACAAATACTAATATGTATGTTAATTTCATTGTTATGATTCATGTTCATTTGTTCTTATAAACCGATTTAGATTTCCCTTACACTTAGCTTTTGCAAAATACCTTTATATGTAGTTAAGACGAAGTTAAAAACAAAATAAAGCATTTTCACAAGTTAGTTTGAATCATAAATCAATAAAAAGAAATATAACTTACTTACGGAAATAAATAAAATCAAATAAACAAACAAATAAAACACACAAAACTTGGGTTGCCTCCCAAGAAGTGCTTTTCTTTATTAACGACTCTTGTAGCTAGACTCAAAGTCACCGTACATTACGTGACTTCGTCGTTGGTCACGGTTCCTAAGTCATCCTCTTTTCCGGTTTTGTATTCCGGTCCTAATTTCAAACAATCCTTATAGAAACCGAATATTCTTCCCATGACATAGTCCACTCCCCTACGTCTATCCTCATCGTTCCTATAGTAAACCGCTTGTTTGAGCTCCTTTTCAACATTGGACAAGTGTTGGAATTGCTCTATCTTATATGGCATTTGGTAGTTCACTTTGTCGGTCTCATCCTTAAATTTAACTATTCCTAAGGATGGTTCATGAGTCATTCTAGAGACCTCGATAAATGGCTTGCCTAAAACTACTTGGGTTACACTTGCGTCGACTATTGGGCGGATATCTTCTACAATCACAAAGTCGGTGACATAGGTAAAGTTTCCTACATAAACCGGTAATCCCTTAACTCTCCCCGTGAAGTTACTAATCCATCCCTTATCGGGGAGCACCCTATACCTAAGTTGGTTTTTCATTATCAAATTGTATTGGGCTCTAGTCATGATGTTTATGGGCGATCTAGGGTCGATGTAAGCTTTCCATATATGCAAATGTCCGATGTTGCATGGTATGTTGAGATTAGAAGGATCGCCCACTTTGATAATCGGGTTACCTAGGAAGTATGGGGTCTCGGAGTCATCGAATAGATTCTTATGATATGGTCGCTCTTCCCTAGTTGGTAACCTATTGAAGTAGTCCTCTTCTCCTACTTCTTCTATTTCTCTAATCTTAGCTTTCCTATCATCCTCTACTCCCTTATTATCATCCTTTGATTCACTATCATCCTCACTCCTATCAATTGGCCTAATGGTAACAACGTTGACGAAGTGGACATGTTTGGATGAAGAGGGGTCTTTGATTTGGGGTCCGCTATTGGTGTTCCTAGCGTCCTTATGTGGGGGTGATAGCACTTGGTTGTTGAGGGCCTTCAACAAGTTGTCAATCTTATTGGTCATCTCTACTTGTTGTTGATTGAATTCGGATGTGAATTTAGCTATACAAGCTTCTTGAGATGCCATAAAGTTGGACATCAACCCTTCGAAGTTGTTGGTACTACCATAGTTTTTGGAAGGATTGTTGTTGAAGGTACGGTTTGAGGAAGGACCGTTGGGTTGAAACCGATTAGGTGGGTTGGAAGAATTGTTTTGGGGCGCATTTTGGTTTGACTTCCACCTAAGGTTGGGGTGATTTTTCCATGAGGGGTTGTATGAATCTCCGTAAGGGTTTGGCTCGGGTTTGAAAGTGTACCACTTGTCTCCCGCTCCGTCGGTACGCGTGGATGCGTAGTCCGCAAAAGCTTGTTCGGGGAGTTCCATGCAATCACGAGTGTCGTGGGGACCACTACATAATTCGCACGAAGAAGTGATTTTGTTCACTTGGCTTGAAGGTTTAGGAGCTTCGTAGGATTTCATGAGAAACTTGACTTGGTCTTCAAGTTCTATGATCCTACGGTCGGAAGTGCTTGAATTATTCGAAGGCAAAGATATTGCCTTGACCGTTTTATTCAAATCACGGGGATCATTCCAACTTTCGTTGTCATATAGAGCAAGATCTTCTAGGAGATCCCATGATTGTTCCGCACTTAGATCACGTAGCTTGCCACCGGCCGCTTGGTCAATGGTTTGCCTCGTGTGGAGATTGATGTGGTCATAGAAGATTTGGACTTGGAGCCAAAGGTCTATGCCATGATGAGGGACTTTTTGGAGTAAGTCCTTGAATCGAGTCCATGCCTCGTAGAGGGTTTCGCCTTGGCGTTGTTGGAACGCCAAGATATCATTCCTTAGCTTGGTAGTTCTCCCCGGTGGGAAAAATTGAGCAAGGAAACGAGTTGTGAGATCGTCCCAAGAGGTGATGGATCCTGCGGGAAGTCGCTCAAGCCATTGACTAGCTTGGTCCCGTAGAGAGAATTGGAAGAGACGCAATCGGGTCGTCTCTCGAGTTGCAACATCAAGGTCTATGGAATCTACGATTTTGAGGAAATCCTTGAGATGTTGGTTTGGATCTTCGGAACGAAGTCCATGGAATGCGCATCCGCTTTGCACCAACCGGATGGTGTCGGATCGCAAGGGAGTGACATTGGCTCCTTGAGTGAGCTCAATGGTGTTTCGATAGCCAAGGTGGCTAGGTCGGGAATACTCTCCTAAGGTGCGGGGTCTAGGAGGTTGGTTTGGTTGTGGTGGGTGGTTTGGTTGAATTAGGTTGTTGGGATCAAGGATGTTACCACCTTCCATGATGGCGGATGGTAAAGATTACGAACAAAAACACGAAGAAAAAGATAGACTAAAGAAAATCCTAGAAAAAGAAAATAAAAATCTCACTAGAAAGGAATCTAGTGAGTAGACCTAAAGAAATAAAAATTCTACCTAAACAATAACTATTCCCCGGCAGCGGCGCCAAAAACTTGATGCGTGGTTTTGTGACCTTACAACAGGTTTTACCTCTCGAGGGATCTCAAGAGGCTTACAACCCCACCAGGCAGTGTACCTGACCGATGTAGTATAGGATAGTGGTAAGTACGGGGGATTGATCGTTCTCTCACAGGGAATAGTGTTCGTTAGGATAGAAAAGCTACTCTAATAGGTCTAAGGGTGGAAGGAAGATTCTTTTTGTATTTTTATATTTTTTTGAAAGCAATTAAAATCTCGGTTTTTAGAGGAAGGGCGGAATTAGTTGCTAGTCAACTAACCCAAGTTTACTACTTATGCAAATTAAAATAAAATAAATATCTAAACTATTGTGGTTGTGAAAACAATATGGAGAAAATTGTGTTTACTTAGATTTCATTACTCCCTAACTATCTTTTACCGGTTAATTGATATGTGTGTTACTTGTGTGGATGAAGGGTGTATTCCTAATAACTCATGGAGTGGCATACATATCTCTCCAATTCTATGAGCTCTTATCTCGCCCTATGCCATGCACGGCACAACCATAGGGGTTGTAAACAGTGGCTCATGCGTTAAATACTACCTTAATAGCCTAGTATGCCTTGGCTACATGTTTCCCAAGACGTTCAAGCACGTTACCATAAAGGAGGTTGGCCAGTTTTCTTGAGCCTAACATTGATGGAACAATCATCCCAACAAACAACAACACACACCAATCAACCAATAATTAATAGTTAGGTTTCATTAGATCTAAGCAAACACAAGAACAATTTAGCTACACATGTTAATTAAAAGACAAGCAAAAGAGATAATCAACCAACACATAGACATATCGATTTAATTAAAGTGAAGAATTATCTTTAATTAAGCATGAGGGTTCCAAGGGTTGGAAACCCTAAAAAGTACAGAAAATTCGTCTAGGGTTTGGTGCCAAAAGTTCTCCACAAAGTTCCACCACTTAATGAATGAAAAATAGAAAACTATATATAGATTTTACACTCTGACGGCGTCAGGTTATAGAGGCTGACGCCGTCTGCTCGCCGCTATTAGGTTTCTCGGATGGCCTAGATCCACTTCTGACGCAGTCACTCTCTATTCCTCTCTGGGTCGTCACTCTTTAAATCATAACCTGACGGCCTACAACTTCCAACACCTGACAGCGTCAGGTGTTAATTTCCAAAATCTTTCTGGCCCGACATTTGATAATTGGTTTCCACTCTTTTGTCAAGGCTTGCTGACGGCGTCACCTTGTGACTCTGACGCCGTCAGGTTGTAATTTCTGCTTCTTTTGAGACTTTGTCGTTTTCTTCACTTTTATGCTCCAAAAACGTCCAAATATGCATGTTTTCCAGAATTCCTCTCAAAAGTACCTAAAATGACAAAAGGAACGATTTAGGGCAATATTTGATCACATTTATATGAATTAGGGCTTAAATGACCCCCTAAAAGCGTAACACTTTTCGTCTCATCAGTGTGTCATCATCATTGCAGTTTGCTGTTGAATGATTTCCACCACAATTGTTGCAAGATTCACGTTTTTCTTTCATTTCTTTATACTGAGCATCCATTTTGATGGTCATGGCATCCATTCGGGCCATAATTTTGTCAGTGTTAAAAACACTGCTACCTTCATCGGCGAAATCAGTAGTTTTGCGAAGAGCGGTTTTTGGTTTTTAGCCCAATCATGTTTGAGTAAGACTTTGTCTTCGAGTAATCAGTATGCTTGATTTGGTGTTTTGCACAGGAAAATTCCTCCTGCAGCAGCATTTAAGACTTCTTGAGTACTCTCGTCAAGTCCATGGTAAAAGATTTTGATTATGTTTCCTTTACTTAGACCATGTCCATGAAAATTCCTGAGCATTTCTTTCATTCGTAACCATGCTTCAGTTAATGTTTCTCGATCTTGTCAGGAAAAAGCACGGATTTCACCGAGGAGTCGGTCAAATAAGGCTGGGGGAAAGAATCGACTTATGAAAGCAGTGCGAAGTTCATCCCATGTTGCTATGGTTCCTTCGTCAAGTTCATCTAACCAGGTTTTAGCCTCTCCAGTTAGGGATAATGGAAACATCATGAGCCGTAAGGCTTCATTTTCGGTTTCTCCGTATCTAAACATTTCACAAATTCCAAGGAACTCGTGGATGTATTTATGAGGGTCGGTTTTGCTTCTACCATCGAATTGATTGCCTTNGTGCGAAGTTCATCCCATGTTGCTATGGTTCCTTCGTCAAGTTCATCTAACCAGGTTTTAGCCTCTCCAGTTAGGGATAATGGAAACATCATGAGCCGTAAGGCTTCATTTTCGGTTTCTCCGTATCTAAACATTTCACAAATTCCAAGGAACTCGTGGATGTATTTATGAGGGTCGGTTTTGCTTCTACCATCGAATTGATTGCCTTTGACAAGGGTCAAATGGTTTTCTTTGATGGCAAATTCATTAGCAGTGTCGGATAAAGTTATTGCAAGACTAGGAGTAGGAACAACGGTTCGGTCATTGGCCCACATTGGTTCATTGTCGGTTTCATCCATTGGATCGTGAAGTCGGATGAAATTGATAAAGAATCGATAAAGAGAGACATCGACAACAAATGGAACTATCTTCTTAGGTGTTTCAGGTCTTAAGTCTTTTTGTGAAAATGGTACTCGTTTGTTTCATCTACGTCTTCGGTTTATGGTGCGTTCTGGTTCAGATAAAGGACTGGTAAGTTCTGCGTTGGAAGATCGTGTGACCATCCAATACGGGACTTATGATGTTTTGTTGGACAACTGAAATTTTAATTAAATTTCAGCTTCAGAGGTGATAAGTACGGCGTATTAAGGTAGAAGTACGGCGCACTTCTGGGTTTTCTCGAGGTAAAAGTTTTGAGGTTTGAATTTGAATTTTTCCAGAAAAGCGGCGCTCTTTGTTGAAAAGATCGCCGTGATTGTGGTGCAAAAGCGTCAGAGTTAGTAGAAAACCGGCGGTTATATAGAACAGAACAGATGATATTCGAAATGTAAACACAGAAATGCACTCCAAATGCAACTATTATGATCAAACAATTAATAAAAGAGCAAGTGCTAGTCCCCGGCAGCGGCGGCAAAAACTTTGATGTGTCTCGAAAGCTTTAAATTTATAATAACTAATTTTACCGATTCTCTTAGTTCAAAACACATGGGTAAAAGTATAACCCTCGTTTATAGTAAAGAGTTTTGGTAAGACCAGGTCGTTCCACAGGGACTGAGATTGCCCTTATATATCAATTAACTAATCAAGATGACTTAGAAAGCTTATGCAAATATTTGATGTGAAATTCAAGTATGGGACAAATATGATTAATTGGATAGTTTCTATAACTTGGTGATAGTATATGATGATGATCTCAGAGGTGGAGTAAGTTCAACAAATGATTAGTTGTTTTCGTCAAAATAACGTTTCATAAGTTAACAGTGGTGATTCTAGACTTATGTCTACTAATCCTTAAACAAGTGGTTAACAAGTATAAGAACTAGTTACAATGTTTAAAACTTTATTGTTTATATCTTAACAAAAGCGATTTCTCCTTCAATTGATCAACACACATAGACATATGTCGAAAACCATAAAATACTATTTGAATCTTTCGACCCCTTCCAATTAGCAATTATAATCAAAAGAGATAAACAATGGAGATAAGTTTATAACACAACAAGGTCTTAACATAAACAAGAAATCAACAAGAGATCATAACCACAACCAAACACTTTATTATATTAATATATCAAAACAACCATAAGGATTTTAGCCTAACATGGCTTTAGTAATCATGCTTACAGTGGTAATTCCTTATGAAATGATCAACATACTTCTGAATTAATGTAATGAAGATGCTACCATCACTAGCGATCACCACAATAATATCTAGAAAGTATTTCAACGCTTCTTTGACTTCACTTTATCACTCCAATGATTGGAATTCGAGAGAGAGTAAGTACCAGAGCTTTCTTGGTTGTTTGGAAGAGAGGTGTGTGAAAATGAGACGAATTGGGGCTCTATTTATATGCGTGGAGAAACTGGCCAGGCACTGAAGTACGCCGTACTTGGAGAAAGGTCGGCAGGCTTCATACTGAATGCCGGCGAACATGGAGATAAACAACGGCGGGCTTCCATAGATTACTTGGCGCCAAAGGGTCATTAATAGAGCTAAAGGCCGGCACACAATTAGAATAAGACCGCCGCACTTTATTTGAGTAACATGGATTTGTGTAGGACTTCATACGTCCCCGTAACCGGCGCACTTAGGAGATAAGATCGGCGCACAATTATACTTGGACAGGAGACATTTTGCTTGAATCATAGAATTATCTTGGATGTGAACACTTTGCCTTGATTCTTGAAGTTCTTTGTCTATTGGACCTGAAATGTATTTTCATGCAAATAAGTATCGAAAGTCCTTATAATTCATTGAGAAACTAACAAATAGCGCTATATAAAATATGTATAATTCGAGCGTCATCAGCTCCCAACTTGTTAGGTCACCATATTAGTAAACACAAGTATTCAAATGAAAGAAATGAGATGAGAATTAGACTTGGTTGATTAAGATCAATATGAAAGATGAAAGAACAAGAGTTTACTTAAGATATGAAATTAACCAACAAATATTATGAGATACATGGTGTCCTATTTATAGGAGAGGGATAGGGCAACACTCCCTTCCTTCCCTATCATCTAAGTCGTGGGCTTCAAGGCCCATTGGACACCTTATTGGACATAAACATTAACCATACGAGTAATTAAATAACGTAGCTGATAATGATAATTCTCGCAACCTATTACATTGACTGAAATGACCGAGACTTGACTGAATAGTTGAAAACTATGATCCTAACAATCTCCCCCTAAGTATCGGTCATGAAGGATTGTTGAAGGATAGAAGTTCGTCACGGTCATCGAGGTTGCTTGACGTCTTTGTCTTTGGACTTTAACTGTTGACATTTGTAGCTTTAGACGTCTCCAAAATGATTGTAGTAGAAGTGATTCATCGTTCTTTGTTCTTTGTCTTTGTTGATGTTAAAATGATAGATGATGTTGTAATCCGCCACGCGTCACTTTCGGTATCTCCAATGGATTCGCACCGTTCCGACATGCTCATACGTCTTTGACTGTGTTGTAGTTATGCATTCGTAGCTCTTTGTCATTGTTGTTGAAGATTCATGATTGTTGTCGTAGAATCTTTTCTTAAGACTGTGATGTTGCATCGAGCTTTCTTTGGCATTTGAGATGTATGTATGAGCATGTGGAGGTTGGTGTTCAAGATGGCATTTGTACCTGAAATAAAACAGTTAGCAATAATACAACCGGTACTTACAGGTTTGAACTAGAATTCGTCAACAGCATAGTGTGAAGACTCCTTCTAATTCGCGCCAAGGCCGTTCCTAATCGGATACCCCCTAAGGAGCTTACACGGGCACAACTAAGTACACCCACGATTAGGTGAGTCGCTGGAGATCACCCCACGACTGTAGACCGTTTGAAGCCATCGTAAACACTAAGCGTAACCCACGAGGAATTACCGAAGTGACCTGCTGTCAGGGCTGTTTGATGTTGACCCTGGCAGGATTTCCGTTCAATCATTCGAGAAATACCTAAGTAAATCCCTCATGAACGTTCTAGGCAGATTGCTAAGATCTGCGAAGGACTCGATAATTTACAATTGGTGTCCATTGATGTAGAACAACCAATGTAAGATTACTAAGTGTACCTAAGAGATCTTTGATGTATCTCGTGGCTCTAGACTCAATTAGTGCAACTTATGGTTTCCTATGCGGAGATTGGGGCAGGGTCTCCTGTTTCAATATCAACCAACTCTAAATAGAAGGTCGATAGATTACAACGGTTCCCCGTGAGAATGAAACAAGTATCTTTTGAGAGATACCCGAGTGGCTAGAAGGTTAAGGTGCATGCGTCACTGGGTCCATGACGTCTTTTATCTTCAATACCGGTGTCGCCTTAGCAACAACCAGTAGCATATGAATTGAACCCGGTGTCTGCCCTAAGGTTGAATAATTTGGAGGGCTCATTTCTTTTCACCCTTTTCATAACGTTTCTTTTTAATTCTTCAACCCCTTCTTTCTCCGTTCCATTCATTACTCCTTTTTCGAATCATGCCTAAGGACTTCTAAATACTAACTATTGGTATTGTCCTTGGGTAGATCCCTCCGGTTTAGGCGGATCATAGGACGGTTATTCCTAACCTTAGTCATCTTATAACTCCATTACTATCCTAGTGATGCCTTTCGAAACCATTCATTTGAAAATCTCTCAAAGTGTTTGTGAATAAAAACATTTTATAACACTTTGAGGGTTTTATTTTCTTATGAAATACTCCCCCTCCACATGTGCTTATGAATATTTTGCGGAAAATAACACATGCGGGAAAAGTTAGCACTTTAGAATTGATCCACTCTTAATAGACATGTACCCGAGGGACACGGTTACGTTGCTTAGTTAAAGGGATGCATTGTCAGTTTTTAGGTGACAACTAGCCCTAATAACTACCTTAGTTAAAGGGATGCATTGCTTGGTTAAAGGAAGTTAGACCCGTCAAAGTAACGTCTAGAAAGAGTTTCTTGAAACGGTACAATCTACTCGGATAAATCCTTTCGAATACTAACGGTTTTTGTTTCGTCAATTCTTGGGTCAATTCTGAGTCGAGCTCGAGTGAGATACAACTTTGCCACATCATATTTTAATCATTTTCTTCTTCTCCCCCTCAAAAATAGCATACCAAATATTGTTTTTGCAAACGATTTTTATTAAAATATGCTTTTTGAGTCTTATGGGGAGTTATCATCAAAGATTTGAGATTATAAGAACGATTTTTTGTTACAAGTACTCCCCCTCAACTTGTGAATACTCATTGAGGTGAAATACTTGTCTTTTGAGTAGAATTGTGAAAGTCTGAAAAGTTTAATAAATTCTGCTCAAAAGTAAGAAGCCTTCGCTCCTTATCTTAGGATTGTAGCACTGAAGCGTGCCACAGGGTCCTTTCTTTACAAGGTACGGGTTGTGCACTGTTATGTGTACACAAGCCTTAATGATTCACAATTAACAAGAATGAATTAGAAATTATGAAAGGTTGTACCAAAAGCTTATGTCTGAGATGGAGTCAAAGCATTGAATTCGTTGAACTTTGCGTTTGGCCTTTGAAATGTCAGGATCGGAAA
>LBNU01004609.1:4587-47210 GCA_014162995.1 Artemisia annua | reverse complement strand
TGATGCTGTTTTTTTGCACAGGTCTCATTCAAGTCTGCATCAAAATATTTTCATAATTTTTGTTAGTGTACGAATAGTTCATTTGTTTTCAATATCATATGTCAAACAAATAACTATTTGTTATCAAAATAAATATACTACCAATCAACAATAATTTAACTGTTATATCACAGGTGATACACTACCAGTCAATATTGTTATCAAATACCGCGGTAAAACATTTTGAAACATGCAGATATCACTAGTGATACACTACCAGTCAATATTGTGATTTGCATGGTTAAGTCAAATACAAATATCACTAGTGATAATACACATATACAATTCAACTTCAAATATCACTGGTGATACATACGTATGATACTTTTCACTCACACATTTCATCAAACACTTGGTGTGCATCCATGTATACAAAGATTTTTACTCAGAAACTCAACCAAATGTAAACACTAAAAAACACAACCAATAAAACAACTAAATAATTAGTCGGAAGCATCGTACCTTCATCTCGAAATTCAGCAGGTTCATTTTGAACCGGGTTTTTCATGGATCTGCTTGTGCACTCGATGATTCTTCGATTTTTATGTTTTATTGATGATTTGAACGGTTAAAATCGGTTGATTTTGAGTGTTTGTTGCAGTTTTTTAATGGAGGTTAGAGAGAGAAAGTGGGATTTGTTTATACAGATTTTTATTTGTGAGAGGTGTAGGGGTGGGGTTGGTGGGGGTAAGTTTTGTGAATTGGCAGAAGTGGTCCCTCCGTGTTTTTTATTCTTAAATCGTGTTTTTTGATCCGACGGTCAGGATTGATCCATTAGTATGTGGGAGTTTTTGGGTTTGCAAAATAAAACGCCTCTTGTTTAGATATAAAAGTTTGAGAAAACTATTACAGTATAAAGTTATTAAGGGTTTTAGTTCTGTAATATTTTTAATAAAAAGTCTTGGTAGAGAATAATACACAGAAAAAAAAATAATACACAGATAACAACAATAATAATTGACTCCATATTTTAAAACATGTTTGTATTTACATAAAAAAAAAAAATAAATAAATAAATAGCTTAAAGTGTTGTCATTGAAGGTTCGTTTTCAGACTCAATAGAAAAATGATATGGTAGCGGCATTAATCATGTTCTGCGTTCATCATTGTCGTATAATCGTATTGATCTATTTAACAATTATCACTTTCAATTAATGCGATACATTAATGGGTTTCATGACATTTATTTGAAATCTTACATAATTTGACCCATCATCATAATTTGAAATTTTCTCGCAATGTATTTTCATTTACGATGTCGTATGACTACTGTAGTAATCTTATAAATTTGGATATCCATTGTCTTTTTGTTTCATTATAATACGAGTAATCCAGGAAAAACATTGCAAGTCTCCTACAATTTTCTCCTATTAATCTTCTTACACTCAAAAATATTATATATATATTTTTCCACTCTAAGCCGTCAATTCTAACACTTGTCAAGATCCTGTAAGTAAAAGGATAAGAAGTAACAATTTGTATAAAGAAATAACATTCTTTATCTACAAAACCAGTAACAAATAAATAAACTTTTTGGCAACAATAAGTAAATTATCAAAACCAATTAAGTGGATTTACATATCAATAAGTTACTCAAGGATCGATCATAGTCATTAATTTTATTTGATCAATTAAAAAACCTACTTTCACCTCGGCTTATTAAAAAAACTAAATTCTTAAACCGGTAATAGTTAATCAAAAAACATATATATCACCGCAACAAGCATTAAATTATCTATCTATGGACGGACATTTTGATATACTTTCGACAAGCTTTTTTTTCCACTTTTATCGTTTTATTTTTCTTACTTTTTTCGTTGTTGAAACTAGCTTAGTAAATCGCATATGATTCAACGCTACTTTTTATGTTCGAGCATTAACACCTGGAGTAAAATGACATCAACTAAACGGCCTTTATCGACATTTCCTGGAAAAAAAATTTTCACCAACTAAACGGGAAAAATTTGTAAAAGGCTCCGGTTCCTTCCTCCTCTAGTCCGAATCAAGATGGCTCCTCTCGATCTTGTGATGCCTTCGGCCTAAAATTCTCCAGATAGTTGCCTTTACTTTTATATTAGTCAAGGGAAAGCTTATGAACTGTTCCGAAATTAAAAAGAAATATCGAAAATTTGAGTGGCTGAAGTTGAACCAAAATACTAAAAGGAAGTAAATTCATTTGTTTTTTTAATTCCCGTGGAAGTCCACATTTTGACCTAATCTTCTTCCATATTGGTACGACACAATAGTATTATTGGGTAGATATATGGATAGATAGAAATAAAATGACTACAATTTTAGGTATTCACTTAATCTTGTTAGGTCTAGGTGCTTTCTTCTAGTATTCAAGACTCTTTATTTTGGTGGATGATGACATCAAATAAGGTCATATTATGAGCATCATTTATACTATGTATATTGCTTGTTTATATTATTTTATATAAGAATCGATACTTAATTGCTAAAATGTTTCTAATACAGTTATTTTACAAGCAATTGATGAAAGTTAACTATTATGGACGTGTTTTGATACAAAATGGATCAGTTCGAGAAAGTTCACAAAACAGACAAGAATACGTCGTATCATTCTAGATAGATACGCTGTATACCAGGATGTTGAGTCCCGGATTGACCTTCCTGCATGTTGATGCAAACTGAATGATATGAACAATAGTTTTAGCAAGTGTGGAAAACTAATAAACATCAACATATTGGACGTAGGATTTGCTTGAGAACGACACGGACACGCTAATAACACCATTGTCATTTTCACCTATTATAAATCTTTATTAATGAATAAATCAACAAGATTTACAAAGGATAGCCTACGGAAAAGTACCCCGGTTTTTTTGACAAATAAGAACTCTCCATAATCAAACAACAAAAGTCTGCTAGCTGCTTTGTTGTTCCTAGAAGAGGAGGATTGATAAGGCGAAAAGTGTTACGCTTTTAGGGGGTCACTTAAGCCCTAAGTCGTAATTATTTGATCAAATATTGCCTTAAATCGTTCTTTTTGTCATTTTAGGTACTTTGGAGAAGAAATTTGGAAATGGAAGCATTTTGGACGTTTTTGGAGCATAAAAGTGAAGAAAACGACAAAGTCTCAAATTATGCTAGAAACAGTACCTGACGGCGTCACACCTTACAAGGTGACGGCGTCATGTGTTGACAAAGAGGTGGATATGAAGTTTACACGAGATGCGCCAAATAGAAGTTTGAGTTTAAAGCGTGACGGCGTCACCCTTTCTGACGCCTAGGCCGTCACGTCTTGGAGCAAAAGGAGTTTTACAAGGTGACGGCGTCAAGAGTGGATCTGAGCAATCCGAGAATTAGTTTGGCGGCGAGGTGACGGCGTCAGAAGCTATAACGTGACACCGTCAAGATGTATTCTTTATATATAGTTTTCTATTTTTCATTCATTAGAGAGAGAACTTTTGGGAGAACTTTGGGATAAACCCTAGGTCGAGTTTTATAGTATTTGTAAGGGTTTTTCACCCTTATTTCATCCATGCTTAATTATAGATAAGTGTTCCATTAATCATTAAATATGTCTATGTGCTGTTTGATTGTATCTTATGCTTGTCTTTACATTAACATGCTAGGCTAGGTCTGTTTGTGTTTGCTTAGATGTAATGAAACCTAGCTATTGATTATTGGTTGATGGTTGGTTATTAATTGTTGTGGATGAATGAAATCAATGTTAGGCTTAAAAAACTGGCAAACTTCCTATTGGTAACTTGCTTGAACGTCTTGAGAAACATGAATCGGATGTGTACTACGATTTTATTGGTTGTGTTTAATGCATAAGAGAATATTAATGAGGCCATGATAGGATACTTAACGTGTCGTCATAGGAAGAGATAGGATCTTATAGAGTTGGTGAAGGACGTACACGCCTCCACGAATGGTATTAAGGAATACAACCTGTCATCCACGCAATTGTAACAAACTAATCAACCAATGAAAGATAACTAGGGAGTAGTGAAACCTAAGTAAACACGTTTTTCTCCATATTAGTTTTTCTCACATTTACTTTCTTGTCATTTTATTTTTATTGCATTTGTAGTTTATTGGGTTAATTGACTAGCAACTAATTCCGCCCACTCATTCAAAAACGAGATTTTACTTGCTTTCATAAAATATAAAAATACAAAAAGAATCATCCCTCACCCTTAGACTTAATTAGAGTAGTTTTCAATCCTAACGAACACTATTCCCCAAGTAGAACGATCAATCCTCCGGTACTTGCCACTACACTATACTACATCGGTCAGGTACACTGCCTGGTGAGGATTGAAAGCTTCTCAAGATCCCTTGAGAGGTAAATCCTTTTGAGTAGGCCGCAATCCACGCATCAAGTTTTTGGCGCCGCTGCCGGGGAATAATTATTGTTTAGTTTGAATTTTATTTTTATTTAGGTCTACTCACTAGATTCTTTTCTAGTGAGATTTTTATTTTTTAGGTTTCCTTTAGTCTATCTTTTTTCTTCGTTCCTTTGTTCGTAACCATTACCATCCGCCATCATGGAAGGAGGTAATATCTTTGATCCCGCCAACCCACCACAACAAAACCCACCAACCAAACCAACCTCCTAGAGCCTGCACTTTAGGAGAGTACTCCCGTCCTAGCCACCAAGGCTATCGAAACACCATTGAGCTCACTCAATGAGCCAATGTGTCTTCCTTGCGATCCGACACCATCCGGTTGGTGCAAAGCGGATGTGCATTCCATAGACTTCGTTCCGAAGATCGAAATCAACATCTCGAGGACTTTTTTAAAATCATAGATTCCATAGACCTTGATGTTAACACTCGAGAGACGACCCGATTGCGTCTCTTCCAATTCTATCTGCGAGACCAAGCTAGTCAATGGCTTGAGCGTCTACTCGCAGGATCCATCACCTCTTGGTATTATCTCACCACTCGTTTCCTTGCTCAATTTTTCCCACCGGGGAGAACTACAAAGTTAAGGAATGATATCTTGATGTTCCAACAACGTCAAGGCGAAACCCTCTACGAGGCATGGACTCGATGCAAGGACTTAATTCAAAAAGTCCCTCATCATGGAATAGATCTTTCGTTTCAAGTCCAAATCTTCTATGACCATATCAATCCCTCCATGAAGCAAACCATTGACGAAGCGGCTGGTGGTAAGCTACATGATCAAAGTGCGGAAGAATCATGGGAACTCATAGAAGATCTTGCTCTCTATGACAACGAAAGTTGGAATGACCCCCGTGATTTGAACAAAACGGTCAAGGCAATATCTTTGCCTTCGAATAATTCAAGCACTCCAACCGTAGGATCATGTAACTTGAGGACCAAGTCAAGTTTCTCATGCAATCGTACGAAGCTCCTAAACCTTCAAGCCAAGTGAACAAAATCACTTCTTCATGTGAGTATTGAGTAGTCCCCATGACACTCGTGATTGCATGGAACTCCCCGAACAAGCTCTTGCGGACTATGCATCCTCGCGTACCGACGGAGCGGGAGACAAGTGGTACACTTTCAAACCCGAGCTAAACCTTACGGTGATTCCTACAACCACTCTTGGAAAAATCACCCAAACCTTAGGTGGAAGCAAAACCAAAACACACCCCAAAACAACTCTTCCAATCCACCTAATCGTTTTCAATCAAACGGTTCATCCTCAAACCGTACTTTTAACAACAATCCTTCTAACAACTATAGTAGTACCAACAATCTTGAAGGATTGATGTCCAATTTTATAGCATCTTAAAAAGCTCGTATAGCGAAGTTTTAGTCCGAATTCAATCAACAACAAACAGAGATGACTAATAAAATTGACAACTTGTTGAAAGCCCTCACCAACTAAGTGTTGACACCACCAAATAAGGATGCTAGAAGCACAAATAGCAAAACCCAAATTAAGGATCCCTCATCATCCAAACACGTCTACTTTGTCAATGTTGTCACTATTAAGCCAATCGATAAGGATAAGGAAGAAGACGATAGGAATATGATTAGAGTTGATAGTGAATCCAAGAATGAAGTTAAGAAAGTTGGGGAGGATAAGGAAAAGGAAGTAGAAGAAGTAGAGGATGGAGAGGACTACTTCAATAGGTTACCCACTAAGGAAGAATGTGCGTACCATAAGGATTTATTCGATGACCCTGAGACACCATACTTCCTAGGTTCACCTATCATCAAAGCGGGCGACCCATCCAATATCAATATACCATGCAACATTGGGCATGTGCATGTGTGGAAAGCTTACATCGACCCTAAATCTCCCATAAACATCATGACTAGGATCCACTACAATTGGATAATGAAAAAGCAACTTGGACCTAGGATATTTCCCAACACGGGTTGGATAAGTAACTTCGTGGGAAGAGTTAAGGGATTACAAGTTTTTGTAGGAAACTTCACATATGTTACCGACTTTGTGATTGTAGAAGATATTCGTCCGGTAATAGATAGTTGCCTAACTCAAGTAGTGTTTGGAAAGCCGTTTGTTGAGGCCTCTAAAATGAATTATGACCCGTCTCTAGGAATAGTTAGATTCAAGGATGAGACCGATAAGATAGCCTACTAAATGCCATATAGGATTGAGCAATTTCGGCTTTTATCAAACATCGAGAAGGAGCATAAGCAAGCGATCTACTATAGGAATGATGAGGATAGACGTAGAGGAGTAGACTATGTTATGGGTAGAATATTTGGTTGTACAAAGAATGCTTACAACTAGGTCCGGAATATAAAACTAAGACCGAGGATGACCTAGAAACCGTGACCAACGACGAAGTCACGTAAGGACGTGACATTGAGTCTAGCTACAAGACTCGTTAATAAAGAAAAGCGCTTCTTGGGAGGCAACCCAAGCTTTATTTGTTTGTTTGTTTGTTTTTATTTGTTTCCGTATGTGTGTTTTATTTTTATTGTTTATGGTTCATGTTTCAAAGTAAATTGTGAAAATGCTTTATTTTGTTTTTAACTCCGTCTTAACTACATATAAAGGTATTTTGCAAAAGTTAAGTGTAAAGGAAATCCAGATTTGTTTATAAGAACAAGATTGAACATGAATCATAACAATATTAAATTAGCATGCATATTATTATTTGTTCGAGACAAATGCTTGTATCGAGTCATAATTAATATTTTGCTGAAATTCCAAGAATTAAGGCATAGGTTTCTCTAAAAATTTTCCGGAAACTAAAATAAAATTTCTGTCAGGTCACTCTGACGGCGTCAGGCCTTATAACCTGACGACGTCAGGTGTAAAGTTCTGGAAAAATTTGGCAAGTTTTGTTTTTCTGCCGGAATTATAAAGTTTTGTTAAATCTTCAATTTATAAACTCCAGGAATCTGCAAACATTCATTCCACAAGCATTATATCTTTACTTGCTTTCTAGGATTTTATTATATATAGAGTTTGCCGCCGATTTTATGCGAGGTTTGCCGTGTTTGTTTTCTCAGGTTTAACAGGTTATATTGGACAAGAAGATGATTCGTATTTTGGAAGGGAAGCTTTTTACGTTCATTTTCTTGGAGGAGGATCTAACCATGTTACCACATTATCCACACCGAACGAATCAGGGGAGTATTTGTTTCATACTTTTACCTTCTTTACTTTTACATCTTTGTTTTGAACATTGGGGACAATGTTCGGCTTAAGTGTAAAGGGGGGGGGGAAATGATGATACCTTAGAGAATGCAATTACACTTGATTTTTGTTTGTCTAATAGTAGGTGTGCAATAAAACTAAGAGAAATATTTGTTAGGGCGATTTTAGCGCCAAATTTAAAATTTTTTGCAACATATAGGAGTAAAAATTTTGTCTTAATGAGCGTCTCATGGATAGGAGTTGTAAGACTAGCACAAAAATTGTACCACTCAAAAATTTTCCACCCAAATATGTGAGGTTCGCCCTTAGATTTGTTAGGAAAAGCATTTATTATTAGTGCTTATGAGTGTATCGGTAGTATTTTAGGTAGAACTTGCATTAGTGATTTATCCCGAGACCGCTAGTGAGACTACATTCGTATAGTTAGGATTTACTACATGATAAGAGGCATTAGGATAACCCTTGTTTTACACCTGTACTATAATTACGTTGGCTTCATTGGTCAAGTAATTTTCCCACACCTTTGCGATGTACTCAATTTTAGTACACGATACCCCTAGTACACCCCTCATAGCCTATCTTTTTCGTTTCTAACTTTAGGGGAGGACGTATATGCCACCACGAATGGTATTAAGGAATACAACCTGTCATCCACGCAATTGTAACAAACTAATCGACCAATGAAAGATAGATAGGGAGTAGTGAAACCTAAGTAAACACGTTTTTCTCTATATTAGTTTTTCTCACATTTACTTTCTTGTCATTTTATTTTTATTGCATTTGTAGTTTATTGGGTTAGTTGACTAGCAACTAATTCCGCCCACTCCTTCAAAATCGAGATTTTACTTGCTTTCATAAAATATAAAAATACAAAAAGAATCATCCCTCACCCTTAGACCTAATTAGAGTAGTTTTCAATCCTAACTAACACTATTCCCCAAGTAGACGATCAATCCCCCGGTACTTGCCACTACACTATACTACATTGGTCAGGTACACTGCCTGGTGGGGATTGCAAGCTTCTCAAGATCCCTTGAGAGGTAAAACCTTTTGCGTAGGCCGCAATCCACGCATCGAGGATTATAACCATAATACTTTGTATCATTTTCTTTGATAGAATCTCTACTTAACTTAGTTTACGACCTGAGTTTATATAGGAAGGGAAATAGTGTTTGAATGTGGGTTCATCGTAAGTTGTCTATTTGCAATAGGAAGGCACGTGCCTAGTAAGCTAGTCTGAATCTTACTTTCGGGTCTTGTGATTTGACAACTTTAATGCTTGTTTTACGCGTATCGATAAATACTTGAACTTATCTTCTCTTGTATGCTTCCCCCTTCTCATTCCGAGGTTTAGGTTGTAAACATTGCTAAGTCTTCAGGGTCACTGAGAATTTGTCAGTTCTCAGTGACTTTGATGTTGTCTTTCAGGGTCACCGAGACATTTCTCAGTTCTCAGTGACTTTGTGAGTAAGGATGGATTGTTAGTGTAGATGATTTGGGAGATATAATCGGAGGCCATGTATGGTTAGGTTCCATTTGTATACTTGGCGGAATTTGAGACCGACAATAGAAATACCCCAACACTCCACTTCAATTCAATATATGTAGTTATTAATCTATATTTGGAATTGACGTAGGACCTAATCTTTTCAAACCAATAAATAACCCCTCACGTGCGAAATTATAGAAGATCCCTTTTAAGATCAAACAGAATAGAGAATTTGGGAGTTCCTATCGTAATGCGTGACAACGTAACAGAGGGATTCACTGCAAATACTACCTTGGCTCATTAATGCCGATATAATGGCTTATGTAGAAACTAGAAGGGGGGCTTGAATAGTTTCACCGTTTCATTTTAGTTGTTAAAACGTTTCACCGTTTTTAGGTCCGGTTCATATTCTTTTGCAAACTTGTTGAATTCTACTTGTTATGTGATATCAATTTTAACTAGTAACATGCATAAACAAACAAGTAAAGTAAAGAGTAGGGAAAGAACACAACGAAAGAGACGCGGCGATTTATAGTGGTTTGGCACGAAGCTCACTCTTCGTCCTACTCCACTCCCCGAGTACCACACTCGAGAGTTATCAATTACTATATCAACACACTCCTTAAGGCGGAGCAATCCGTACACATGCTTACACAAGGCTTCACGACACTAAGCATAATGTCGAGTTCTAATCGTAGCTAGAACCAATCTACTCCAAGGCCCACGGGGCCACACGAACAAGCACTCTTGTCCATCTTGAATCTTCACTCGATCCAAGTCTTCACATATTTGACATACTTGGTTCTTCACCCAAACCAAGCCTTCACACTTTGACACTCTTGGTTCTTCACCCGAACCAAGACTTCACACACTAGACATACTTGGTTCTTCACCCGAACCAAGACTACAAACATGACTCACTTGGATCATCACCCGATCCAAGTCTTTACATAATAACTTGACAAGATCCTATCCTACACACTAGGACATCATTCTCCTCACACCAGTACATGAACTAATCTAGTTACAACACTTCTTGGATCTACATCACCATCCAAGTTCACACAAATATCCCCTCCTCAACTCACACACAAGTCGGATAACAATGACGTTATTTACAGAACCTATCACCGTAACACTTGTTACGTTTGTGTGTGGACACCTATAACATCTCGAGACTTCATTGATGTCGAGAGTTCTTCTCTTACACTTGACGGAAGAGGAAATCACTTATAAACATATACCGACATGTTATAGTGATCAAAGACTCAAGGGGAAAATAAAAACAGAAAGTTTTGTGTGTGAAAATCCTTATTTTCTGAAGTGTAACTGTTCAGTATTTATAGGTGACAGGACTGACCAGGCGGTCCCGTAAATAGGCGACGGTCCTTTATTACTAAGGGACTGTCGACCCCTTTAAGGGACCGTCCAGACAAAAATGCTCCCTTTTTGTCCCGACGTGGTGAAAACTTATCTGGTGTAGTTTCAGCTATTTTTGGGGGAAAATTAGCTGTTACACATTTGAATTTGAATATATTTTCTTAATAAAACATTTATTTAAAAACACAAAAATACTTTTTTGAAAATGTTTTGTTAAACTTAAAAATGTAAGTTCATAAGAAAATAAAAGCTTTTTTGATCACCAAACTAATGACGATATAAGGTTTGTTCATACCTGAAGTGATGTTGTAGCAGCTACGTGGAAGTAACGAGTTTCCTCGGTTAAAAACTTATTAACCGTAACTTTACGTAACATGTTTTTATATTTTGTGATTATCAAAACACAAGAAGATCGAATAATGCGAATAACTTTTTTACATTATTTGTATTAACAGCTTACATCTTCACATCCACCACGCAATGCATGCAGTTTATCATAGACAGAAGAATCATGGTATGCACTTCCATGTACTAGCTAAAGCGTTAATTATGTCAAGTGGAGATCATATCCATGCCGGTACCATAGTAGGTAAACTTGAAGGGGATGAACCGTTCCGTTCGCCCACACATTGACCCCATTCACTTGCTTATCTTAGAGGCTGTAAGTACACAGTGCCCCACAACTATTGATAGTATAGTAAGGTTGAAAGACAAGAGTGCCCGCCCCTTCTTTCTTAAGTAGGCTACTTTTTCCGGAACGCAGTCCAAGATAACCGTAGTCGTGTACAATAAGTTCAAGAGATGAGAGAATTATGGATACCTACCAGAAAGGCTAATCCAAGACATAACGACGTACCTGAAAATACAACATTTTTGTTACTTGGCCAACCATCAAGAGAAGAAAATACAACGGAAGACCAATCAATAAGATTGAAAGCAAGATTCATGCTTTTAATCCTCAAAGCTACCAACCAATGAACTTTACCATTTCTCGATAAAGAGAAATATGACTGAGAGTGGTTCAAGTATATATACAAAGAATTTCTTTTTTTATATACTTCTTACTATTAGATAGTGTTGATGCGCGTGATGTGTCGTTGCGGTTTAGCAGTTTTAATGCCTACTCAAGTTTTACATTTATATTTAGCCGACTTATCAANTAGTTACAACACTTCTTGGATCTACATCACCATCCAAGTTCACACAAATATCCCCTCCTCAACTCACACACAAGTCGGATAACAATGACGTTATTTACAGAACCTATCACCGTAACACTTGTTACGTTTGTGTGTGGACACCTATAACATCTCGAGACTTCATTGATGTCGAGAGTTCTTCTCTTACACTTGACGGAAGAGGAAATCACTTATAAACATATACCGACATGTTATAGTGATCAAAGACTCAAGGGGAAAATAAAAACAGAAAGTTTTGTGTGTGAAAATCCTTATTTTCTGAAGTGTAACTGTTCAGTATTTATAGGTGACAGGTTTGACCAGGCGGTCCCGTAAATAGGCGATGGTCCTTTATCACTAAGGGACTGTCGACCCCTTTAAGGGACCGTCCAAACAAAAATGCTCCCTTTTTGTCCAGACGTGGTGAAAACTTATCTGGTGTAGTTTCAGCTATTTTTGGGGGAAAATTAGCTGTTACACATTTGAATTTGAATATATTTTCTTAATAAAACATTTCTTTAAAAACACAAAAATACTTTTGTGAAAATGTTTTGTTAAACTTAAAAATGTAAGTTCATAAGAAAATAAAAGCTTCTTTGATCACCAAACTAATGACGATATAAAGTTTGTTCATACCTGAAGTGATGTTGTAGCAGCTACGTGGAAGTAACGAGTTTCCTCGGTTAAAAACTTATTAACCGTAACTTTACGTGACATGTTTTTATATTTTGTGATTATCAAAACACAAGAAGATCGAATAATGCGAATAACTTTTTTACATTATTTGTATTAACAGCTTACATCTTCACATCCACCACGCAATGCATGCAGTTTATCATAGACAGAAGAATCATGGTGTGCACTTCCATGTACTAGCTAAAGCGTTAATTATGTCTAGTGGAGATCATATCCATGCCGGTACCATAGTAGGTAAACTTGAAGGGGATGAACCGTTCCGTTCGCCCACGCATTGACCCCATTCACTTGCTTATCTTAGAGGCTGTAAGTACACAGTGCCCCACAACTATTGATAGTATAGTAAGGTTGAAAGACAAGAGTGCCCGCCCCTTCTTTCTTAAGTAGGCTACTTTTTCCGGAACGCAGTCCAAGATAACCGTAGTCGTGTACAATAAGTTCAAGATATGAGAGAATTATGGATACCTACCAGAAAGGCTAATCCAAGACATAACGACGTACCTGAAAATACAACATTTTTGTTACTTGGCCAACCATCAAGAGAAGAAAATACGACGGGAAGACCAATCAATAAGATTGAAAGCAATATTCATGCTTTTAATCCTCCATGCTACCAACCAGTGAACTTTACCATTTCTCGATAAAGAGAAATATGACTGAGAGTGGTTCGAGTATATATACAAAGAATTTCTTTTTTTATATACTTCTTACTATTAGATAGTGTTGATGCGCGTGATGTGTCGTTGCGGTTTAGCAGTTTTAATGCCTACTCAAGTTTTACATTTATATTTAGCCGATTTATCGATAACACACACACTTAACGAGCAGTGTATCCGGTCAGTATGTATATAATGGTAAGTAGAGTGTCGATCACTAAGAGTGGAACGATTTATCTAATTAACCTAATCAGTATTTTAATATCCTAAGTTAGTTTTACAGCCTAATCTAACGCAAGGGGTTTCAGCCTGAGAGACTGAATAGATTGGTTTTATCAAACAGTAAATTAAACTAATGAGCATGAATCAACGAATAGCATACACGTACACAGATAGATACTAGAAACTATAAGAAGACCGGTCCTGATAATTAAGTAGCTTGTCACTTGTTTTGTTGCTAGTTTTATATGAAGTGTATGTACTTAAATCTTTCCCGTTGGCTCTAATCATATCGGCGGGTCCACCCTTAATGATAACTTATGACTATCCTATTCATCCAAAGACGTCAGATTAAATAGGCGAGGAAGGGGTATGGCAGCCTAAGCAAGGCTCAGCTAGACACAAAGGTTATCAAAGCACTAATATAAGTCACCAAAGACATCATCATATAAACTTTAATTGATGGGAAAGCAATTTTAAGAGGTGTGTATGATTTTTCGTAGTCACATACACATGCCCATCTATCCTGATGAATTAAAGTGTACTATTACAATAAAACAAAACTACTAAATGAATTAAATACATGCCAGACCTTCTTACAGCTCTAATATCTTCGTTTCGGGTGTGTCTTGTGTTGCTTCTTCGACTGAACTCGGCTCCTTAGGGTTATGTTGCACACACAATTCGTCTAGGTTTTGGGGTATTTATAGTTTCTGTCTTAGGGTTCGATGCGGCGCATGTAATGAGCAGATGCGGCGCATTGACTTAACTTCGCATGGGTTCCAAGATTAATATATTCTGGAATATTCGCACACCGTCTTCAGATGAGGCGTAACTTGAATCTCTATGCGGCGCGTGTCCTTCAGTGTCTTGGATTGTATCTGGTGAAGTCTTGATAGTGATACGCCGTATGTCAGAAGTATAATGCGGCGTATCTGGATCTTCTTCGTTGACCAAAGTTTCATATGCGACAAATGGTAGAATCCCATGCGGCGCATTCTTCGAAGTCAGGCAATGGTCTTCGAATTCATCTAAATATGATATTGCGGCGTATCTGTTGAGTGAGATACGGTGCATCTGCTGAATTTTAGTAGACTTTTGACATCTTGCTCGTTTTGCTCCATAATTAGTCCAAGATCGCCAAGTTTCACCTATTACCTGTTTTTACCTGAGAATCACTAAAGTAAACATTAAAGTACCAATTCTCATATATAATAAAGTAAAACAAGTCAAATAAATAGGATAAATGATGATAATAATATGTACTTATTTGAGTTCATCAAATATCCCCCACTTGAACTTTATTTGTCCCCAAGTAAACCTTAGATTTAACTTATGAAAATGTATCATAAAAGGTATTAGGATTTATTTTTATAGTTAATGCCCGTATTCGTCTTACCATAATCACACAACCAAACACTTAACGAGTTAGAAACAAAATAATTTTTCAATATAAAACAATTCTAAATCGTTTAGTTGCTTAGTTGTGACGAATATTCTATCATAAGCTTGACAAGTGTACGCATCTCTCCCACTAAAGCTAATGAGTAACAAGTCTAAAGCGGTAAAAAGGGTTTTGAGGCTTAAGGGTTAAACCTAGCTTCGTTCAAACATCTCCTGCATAAACTTGGTAGATCGCTAGCACGAGTCTTCGATGCTTCAACTAACGGATGGTCACTAGTGCACTTCTTGGATCATTGGCGCGTTATTTGCATAACGGATGGTCACCAAGTCATACACTAGATCGCTAGCGCATTAATCAATTAATCTAATACTCGGATGGTCACTACCTTATCCATACATTTAACATTCTTACTTAGCCATCATCATATCCGGATGCTCGAAAGCTAACAACGAATATAACAATACGGTTGGGTAGGGATAACATTTAGGATACAAATTAGTGTAAAATAAAAAAATAAACAAACAAATAAATGAAAATCCTAAGTGTGGTTAATTACTTTCCCAACCATCCCATGAATAAGACTCATATCATTGAATAACTCATGCTTTTGACTCATGTAACTCATGCTTTAGGTAGACACGAATTATACTCAATAAAATCTTAAACAAAGAATAATCCTTAGTTGGCGTTCCCATAACGGCCAACTCCCATTCAATCCATAAGTATAATACAACAACAAATAGTGGTGATATCTCCCACTTAATACAAAACTTTACATAAGTTGATTAAACAAACTTCCAACTTCTTCTCTTTCTTTTTCTTTTCTATTTTTTCGATTTTTTTATGTGTAAAATTTCACAACTTTTTCTATCACGATCTTTTCGGATAATTTTTCCATACTTTTCATTACGCACACGATTTCCCGACCTAACCAAAGATAATGAATTACGCACGCGAACACAGGTAATGTAAGGAAACACACTTTGCTTGAAGTAACTAACCACGGACTTTAATCTACAGGGTAGGCTAAGGTGTAAGGGTGTAACGAAACATTTTTAACAAAGGTGTAAGAAACGAAAGGAATGGCTCTAAGGGTTTTTCTAGGGGTATCTTACTCTAAAAGTGAGAGTAAACAAGAGGGTTTATACGGGGGTTAACTAACCAATGTGGTTAGTTAATATCACATAACATATAAAGGCTTTTTGGGTGTAATCCTAGAAATTTACCTAGACAAGTCACTTCAATTATATCGATAATACTCATTATGGTGGTCTCGAATAGTATACAAGTCAAGTTCTAAAGTTTACAAGTTACCGGCACACTACAGTTTTGCTTTTTGGAAGAAATAAGGTTATGTGTGCAGTTATGTAATTTAGACTTCAACAAAAACATGCTTCAAAAAATTTTAAATTTTGATATATTAAGCGTATTTTAAGCATATTTTGAAAAGTTTATGACAAGTAAGTGTTCTAATTCTCCATCCCCCCACTTAAGTTAAACAACGTCCTCGTTGTTTGTGTCAAAGGTTAAAAACTGGAAAATAAAAGAATTAGAATGGAAAAACTTCCCTGATCTTTGCTCGGAATGATCCTCCATTGCGTTTATGAGCAAAAATCAACTTTCTTGTGGATGAGAACGTTTAAGCTTCATGAATAATGTTTCCAAAGAAAGTGCAGGAATCTAAAATACCACCTAGGCTTTAACACACCTGAGTTAAGAAGGTTCAAACTTGCATAATACATTAGTAGTTAGAAAATAAAACCTAAAAATTAAAAATTAAAAATCATCAGGTCAGTCGATACGCCGCATCCTATGGAAGAGGATGCGCCATATCGAGCCTGGAATTAATACGAAATAAAATAATATACAGGATAGGATGCGTCGCATCTATTTTACTAGATGCGGTGCATATGGTTACCAGACAGACTGTTAGCAGTCTGTATGAAAGTTGGTATATTCCACGGCTCATCTCACGTTTTCTCTCGGGCATTCGTGCTGAACTTAATGCCAGTCTTAATCAAGTATCAACTAAAAACATAAACTTAAACATTGAATATAAACATAACAATATCAATTACAATCCCAAAAGAATAGTGATAAGTGAAACATGTCCATGCAAAGATTAAATCAAAGTCTAAGGAGGAGGAATATCATCAGTGTCATCGGTTGAGTGGGTCCCTAAGGTGCTATCGTCATCCGTCCTAGGTCTGACTCTGGAGTCGGCAGCCGAGAGTATCTCCTCATGCCTCTAACCAATGTACCATCAAGGCCACGATGGTCGATCCCATCGTTCACTAGTATCTGACCAATGCTCCCAACTAACCAACCAATATCTCTCCTGATCACACCAATGTCGGCTCTCGCACCATCTACTATACCTCTCAATGTCCTCAGCTCCTCCTCAACTCTCTCGACTCTCTGACCCATAGTACATGGAGCAGGTGGCGGTGGTGGTGCATGAGGTCCCTCCTGAACTGGAGCAGCAGTCGGACCTCCCTGCGGATCTCCCTGCTCCGGCTCAGCCTGTCTAACCGGTCCCGACGGTACCCAAATGCACCCCCATCAGCATCTCACAAATCCTAAGCGTATTCACTAGATAGTCAGTATCAATCACCGGTAACCTAGCTGCATCAACCTGGAACTCGACAGCATCATTATCTCCCAAGACTCCAAAATGTCTAGCCAAACGAGAAACAAAGTGCCCTCCAGTCATCTGACTCCTACCATCTCTCCCTGGAGCTATCCTATGCAAGTAATGTGCCAAGAAGTGAGGGACATTCACTACAGGCTCCTCGTCCATGCTCCGTAGAAGAAAAAGATCCAAAGTGGTCACCTTTTCAGGTGACTGACCTCTGCCAGCAATAGTGAGGGCAATCAGACGGTGACAAAGCCTCCTCATAGGCTCTCGAATCAATGTATATGAGGGGGTAGTGGTAGTCGAGTCTCCTCCGGATGAGATCCTCATCCAATAGTCCCCTAACGATGCACGCTCCGGAACAATCCGTAAACTGTCAGCCCAGCAGGTGGCAAAACTGAGGGATGCCATCTCCTCAGCAGTGTTGTAGACCTAAAGCTGAGATAAACTGCTCCATAGACATCCTACGATCAGCACCACCCAACCTAAATGCCAGAGTATCAATAGGATCGAGCCCCAGTTCAGCCTCTCTATACTGCACCGTACTTAAAAACTCTAGCATCAACACTTTCACCAACGGCTCCTCAATCCTAAACAACCTCTCCCAATCGTATGATCTTAATAAAACCTGACCCTCAGCATCAGTGTGCACCATCTCCATCCGAGTACGCAACCTATCTGCTGCGTTACCACCATCCACATGCCAACACTCTCAAAGTCCAAAACCGGCACACTAAACACCTTCCTGTGGTAAAATCTCCTGAGTCTCGTGAGGTAATCATCTTCAACCCCCTGAGTCAACCCCATCAACTCAAAACGTAACCACGGATGCCTACTAGCTGCAATAGGTAGTTCCATTCTGAAAAAGAGAAGCAGTTAGTATTCTGTCAGCTAGGTGATACGGCGCATTGGTAATCTCAATGCGTCGTATCTGTAATGCGCCGTAGTTAAATAAGAGATATGCAGCATAAAACAATAATCAGTGATGCACCGCTTTGTAAAACAGAATATCGGCGCATCGGAATTACGTCGCATCAAATTGTTTAATACGGCGAGACTAAGGTTAAGGTAAGATTATTTTGAAAATAGGTCGTTACGCCATATTATCTAATAAGATGCGCCGCATCAGACTTTATATCAGTATAAAAGAAAAGGTCTCGGGCACCTTTTCTAAGAATCCGACCCCGTGACGTAATCCAACCATCAGCATCACGAGTCGTATTTATCCATTTTATCAAAAACTATTTATCTCTTTTACCCAATAAATTCATTCTCCCTCCATTTTTCAAAACAAACACCCCGAACCCTAATTATCTCATAAATCAAATCGGGGCTTTAATCAATAATGTATTCGAGATCAACTTAGGGGAAATAATCACCAGCTTGTTCTAACCAAAAGCCCTAAACCTAATACTACCCGAATTAATTAATTTAGCATAAACCCTAATTTTCAATAAAATTACAAAATCGTAAAATTAAACAAAATTGAATGGATTAATACCTTACAAATTGTTGGGAATCGGTCTAGTGATCGAATTAGTGAGTTTGATTTTGATTACACTTAGTGCATGTTTTAACTGCGTGTAATTTTAGGGGTAAAAACGAAATCCGACGTATCTCGTTCTTATTTATAGGGTAAAACTAATGCGCCATATTTATTTAAAATTCATTGACTGGTCAATATATCATAAATGGTCGTAGATACGACGCTTAGATTACTTAGATGCCGCCGTATTGTTGTGCCAATGAACAAAATTTAAATAGGGAACGTACCTTGGCCTCCGCAACACTTTTCCTTATACATCAATTTAGGGTTAAACGGTATACCATATGATATATATATATATATATANGAGACTAAGGTTAAGGTAAGATTATTTTTAAAATAGGTCGTTACGCCATATTATCTAATAAGATGCGCCGCATCAGACTTTATATCAGTATAAAAGAAAAGGTCTCGGGCACCTTTTCTAAGAATCCGACCCTGTGACGTAATCCAACCATCAGCATCACGAGTCGTATTTATCCATTTTATCAAAAACTATTTATCTCTTTTATCCAATAAATTCATTCTCCCTCCATTTTTCAAAACAAACACCCCGAACCCTAATTATCTCATAAATCAAATCGGGGCTTTAATCAATAATGTATTCGAGATCAACTTAGGGGAAATAATCACCAGCTTGTTCTAACCAAAAGCCCTAAACCTAATACTACCCGAATTAATTAATTTAGCATAAACCCTAATTTTCAATAAAATTACAAAATCGTAAAATTAAACAAAATAGAATGGATTAATACCTTACAAATTGTTGGGAATCGGTCTAGTGATCGAATTAGTGAGTTTGATTTTGATTGCACTTAGTGCATGTTTTAACTGCGTGTAATTTTAGGGGTAAAAACGAAATCCGGCGTATCTCGTTCTTATTTATAGGGTAAAACTAATGCGCCGCATCACCTAAATGTGATGCGCCGTATTTATTTAAAATTCATTGACTGGTCAATTTATCATAATTGGTCGTAGATACGATGCTTAGATTACTTAGATGCCGCCGTATTGTTGTGCCAGTGAACAAAATTTAAATAGGGAACGTACCTTGGCCTCCGCAACACTTTTCCTTATACATCAATTTAGGGTTAAACGGTATACCATATGATATATATATATAAATTCAAGATAAGAGCAATTAGGATACCCGTTCTACTATGGACTATAATCTCGTTGTTTTATATTTAATAATAATTTATTCCATGGTTAGGAACAAATATTGGTTTAAGCTTACAAAATTGAGATTATAATTTGGACATGATGTATTGCATTGATCGAAATTGAAGAATTTTTACGGAAATCACAACTTTCGTTGTGGGATTCGGTGTTTTTACATTTAGGTAATTTATAAGAAAAGAGGCTTATATCAACGTTTAGCATACAAATTTCACCTTTTTAGTAAACCGTTTCTTAAAAATTTTCTTTTCAGACATGAACATGTAATAATCAGATTTAGGAAAAGATAATTCACTTTCATCATCAAATGTTTGGGAGAAGTTTTGTAGAGAACTCTCCTTAAGGTTAAGTGAATTATTATAAAGGAGAGCTGGAATACTAATTTTTAAAGAATTTGAGACGCTCAATGTTACCTGCATTGAGTTTTCTCCTACCCTTACCGTTTACTGCAAGTTTCCAGTTATCGTAGTTTAGATTATTCCGACTAATGTTAACAGTTAGGTTCAGAATGTAATCTTCATAGTGATGCTTGGTTCATCCATTATCCTGAAAATTAACCAACTTTTGCATAAGCAGGAGATAATGCGCCGCATAAGTAGGAGATAATGCGCCGTATTTTCGTTATGTTTCAAAATACAAGATTTTTGATTCTGTAAATGCGCCGTATCGATAAAATCGATGCGTCGCTTCTGTCTAATTAATTCGAAAACCATTTTTAATTTAAATATTAAATACGCCGTATCTGCAGGAACAGATGCGTCGTATGGCGTTAAGGTTTCGAAAAATTCTTATTAAAAACAGAATACGCTGTATCTTGGGGAAAAGATACGTCGTACTCGAATTATTAAACGCGTTGTATTTATAAAATTAAAACGCAATACGCCGCATCTGTGAAACAGATGTACCGTATCGTTTGTATCAGCACAATACAAAGACAGTAGTTAGTACAAGAATTTAAGAAAAAAAAATAAAAAGAAAATTACAGAAAATAAAAACAAACAAAAATAGTAAATATGCAAATTATACAATGAATGCAATGTAATTAATATACAACAAGTTAGTGGTTAGAATCTAAAAACCTAATAAAAAGAAAATCCAATTAAATTACTAATCAAATTAATAGATAAATACAATTCACTCCCCGGCAGCGGCGCCAAAAACTTGATGCGCGTGATGTGTCGTTGCGGTTTAGCAGTTTTAATGCCTACTCAAGTTTTACATTTATATTTAGCCGACTTATCAATAACACACACACACTTAACGAGCAGTGTACCCGGTCAGTTTGTATATAATGGTAAGTAGAGTGTCGATCACTAAGAGTGGAACGATTTATCTAATTAACCTAATCAGTATTTTAATATCCTAAGTTAGTTTTACAGCCTAATCTAACGCAAGGGGGTTCAGCCTGAGAGACTGGCACAGATTGGTTGAGTTAAACAGTAAATTAAACTAATGAGCACGAATCAGCGAATAGCATACACGTACACAGATAGATAATAGAAACTATAAGAAGACCTGTCCTGATAATTAAGTAGCTTGTCACTTGTTTTATTGCTAGTTTTATATGAAGTGTATGTAATTAAATCTTTCTCGTTGGCTCTAATCACATCGGCGGGTCCACCCTTAATGATAACTTATGACTATCCTATTCATCCAAAGACGTCAGATTAAATAGGCGAGGAAGGGGTATGGCAGCCCAAGCAAGGCTCAGCTAGACACAGAGGTTATCAAAGCACTAATATAAGTCACCAAAGACATCATCATATAAACTTTAATTGATGGGAAAGCAATTTTAAGAGGTATGTATGATTTTTCGTAGTCACATACACATGCCCATCTATCCTGATGAATTAAAGTGTACTATTAGAATTAAATAAAACTACTTAATGAATTAAATACATGCAGGACCTTCTTACAGCTCTAATATCTTCGTTTGGGGTGTGTCTTGTGTTGCTTCTTCAACTGAACTCGGCTCCTTAGGGTTATGTTGCACATAAAATTCTTCTAGGTCTTGGGGTATTTATAGAATCTGTCTTAGAGTTCGATGCGGCGCATGTAACGAGCAGATGCGGCGCATTGACTTAACTTCGCATGGGGTCCAAGATTAAATATATTCTGGAATATTCGTACACCGTCTCCAGATGCGGCGTAACTTGAATCTCTATGCGGCACATGTCCTTCAGTGTCTTGGATTGTATCTGGTGAAGTCTTGATAGTGATACGTCGTATGTCAGAAGTATAATGCGGCGTATCTGGAGTAGAACAAGCTTGATCTTCTTCGTTGACCAAAGTTTCATATGTGACGCATGGTAGAATCCCATGCGGCGCATTCTTCAAAGTCAAGCAATGGTCTTCGAATTCATCTAAGTATGATATTGTGGCGTATCTGTTGAGTGAGATACGGCGCATCTGCTAGATTTCAGTAGACTTTTGACATCTTGCTCGTTTTGCTCCATAATTAGTCCAAAATCGCCAAGTTTCACCTATTACCTGTTTTTACCTGAGAATCACTAAAGTAAACATTAAAGTACCAATTCTCATATATAATAAAGTAAAACAAGTCAAATAAATAGGATAAATGATGATAATAATATGTACTTATTTGAGTTTATCAAGTGTCCACAAATCTCATAACAGGTCCCCAAAGATTCATAGTGAATTTCGATGGGAGGTTCTCTTGCAGTAATAACGCGTTGATCTAGTCGCCACCGTAGCCACAAGGGACTACCTAAATTGATGCGTTTTTGCCGATAAGCTCCAAATGCATCATAGGCATTAGAAAAAAAAAGTTCCTTTTTTTATACTTATGGTAGCTTGGAGGATTAAAAGCATGAATCTTGCTTTTCAATTGGTTGTTTTTGTGTTAATTGCTACTTCATCAATTTTATGATTGGCGTACCGATTGTATTTGCTTCTCCTGGTGGTTGGTCAAGTAACGAAATGTCTGTAAGATCAGGGTCACAATTTGTGTCGATTAAAAAAATTGTTGGAGTTCCCAACATGATCATTCTTGAAGGGTCTATGTTCTCTTTTAGGTGAAGGAAGTATGACCGCTTTACCAATAGTTGAAACCCAAGCGGTAGATGTTTTGGCTTATATTTCTACTAATGTAATTTTGATTACTGCCGGTTTATCTGCCGATTTCTTCAAATGGGCCTGAGGTTGAATCATATATATATATATATATATATATATATATATATATATATATAATTTGTTTTTACAATACAAAGGTCAAAGAAAAAAAGAAATATTGTTTTTCCTAAAAAAGAAACATGCATCTGTTATTTTTAGTTAGGGACTATTTCTTTTTAGCCCGAAATTATAAATTGAGCTCGTATAGGCATTTTGGATGTTGCTATTAAAATAGCCCTTCGGGCTATATTTTCTGTTGCTCCACCCAATTAAAATTAAAAAGAATGAAGTTGCTTGGGATAAACCAAGGTTTCTCTTTTTATTTACGATAAAGTATTAAAAACTCTGGAAATAAAAAAAATTCGGATTCGATATGAGATTATTCATTCCCATCTAACCAAAAGACAACCCCATCCAATAAAAAAGACTTTTTTATAATTGATTTCAGAATTCGATTTAATTGGAAGATAAAAAAAGACGATTAATATGAGAATTCTTCTTTATTTTGTCCTTGTTAGGTTCAACCTGAATATTTGTATTAAATTTCCAACGTAAATATTTTTTCATCCTTTTTCATACTTTTTCGTCCGTTTTCAAACATTTCCGTCCATTTTCATACGTTTTCGTTTGTATTCTTACGTTTCAACCATTTTCTTTCGTTTTCGTCCGTTTTATACGTTTTTGTCCGTTTTCATCATTTTCGTCCATTTTCATACGTTTCGGTCGTTTCCGACTCTCTTATTTGTTTTCATCCGTTTTCATACGTTTTTGTCTGTTTTCATACATTTTCGTCCGTTCTCATACGTTTTTATCCATTCTCATACGGTTTATATGTTTTCATCTGTTTTCATACAGTTTCATCTATTTTCACACATTTTCGTCCATTTTATACGTTTTCGTATGTTTTAGGCCATTTTTATAGATATTCATCGGTTTTCAAACATTTTTGTGATATTCTTACATTTTTATATGTTTGTTTTCATATGTGTTTTCTATTTTTCAAGTTCAAGATGGCTTTTGTCTATGAAATATTACAACTGAAATTAGACATTAACTATGTTTTATGAAATCTCACAATTGATATTAGATATTTACTGTTGTACACAATTATACATATTTGGATGCTTTTGAGTTATTTGAATATATATAACCATACGTGATTGATGTCTACTTTTTGGTCATTTTATTACTTTATCACGTGTTACATTACTCATATTTAGAGTAACAGAATTAGTGTCACATTATATTGCTTAATAACATGAGTTATTATTAGTAAGTTAGAATAACATAATTAGAAGTCACATTATATTGCTTTATCACATGAGTTATTACTTTTTAAGTAACTAAGAACGATAATTTAAATACTCTTCATCATCTTGACAGTGTTATATTACAAGAGATAAATAAGTGTCACTTACAAATATCAAAATGAATAAAAAGCATAGTTAATGTTTAATATCACTTGTAATATTTAATAAACAAAAACCATCTTTTACCTGAAAAATATAAAAATATTAGAAAAACACATAGGTGGTAATATCTAAAAATATATATAGAACAATGAAATACCTTAGGTGAGTTAAAGGTTAAAAAGTTTTTTTATAAAATCTCACATGTGATATTAGACATTAACTATTTTTATAAAATATCACAAGCGATATTAGACACGTCATATAATATTGTTTAACTTGTAAATTATCATCAACTTAAATATTAGAACTGATACAGCTTTAATACGAAGCAATCACATAAACAAAACATATCAACCCAATGCTGCTCAAAGAAAAATTAAACTAAACAGCTTAACTAGTATACAAAATTACACTATCATGAATTTAAAATCTCACAAGTGATAATTTGAGACCCATTGGTTAAACTTGGGTTTAGATGGTGATTTTTTTTTTTTTTTTTTTTTTTTTTTTTTGTACGTGTTATACATGTTTATCTGTTTGTATACCTTTTTTGTATGTTTTCGTATGATTTTGTACATTTTTGAACTTTTTTTTAAACATTTTCATACGTTTTGGTACGAAAACGTATGAAAACGAAAAAAGTACGAAAACAGGTGACAACGGATAAGAAAGTATGAAAACAGACGAATACGTATAAAATGTAAGGAAACGTACAAAAACGAATGAGAACATATGAAAACGTATGAAAACGGATTGAAGATATGAAAACGTATGAAAATAGAGGAAAACATCTGAAGACGGCCGAAAACAGACGAAACGTTTGGATACGTATGGAAACGGACAAAACGTATAAAAGTGTCTGAAAATGACCGAAAGCGTATGAAAACGGACGAAAATGTATGAAAATGGACGAAAAAGTATAAAACGTCTGAAAATGGCCAAAATGTATAAAGACGGACGAAAACGTGTAAAAACGGACAAACATATTAAAATGGATGAAAACGAATGAAAACATATGAAAACGAACAAAAACGTTTAAAATGCACAAAAAACGTATGAAAACAGACGAAAACGTATAAAAATATATGAAAACGGCGGAAAACTTATGAAAATGGCCGAAAACATTTGAAAACGACCGAAAACGTATGATAATGAAAATGGACGAAAACGTATGATAATAGACGAAAATATATGAAAATGAACAAAAACTTATGAAAACGGATGGAAACATATGAAAAAGGACGAAAACATAAGAAAATGGTCGAAAACGTATGACAAAGGCTGATAACGTATGAAAACGGATGGTAACGTATGAAAACGAACGAAAACATATGAAAGCGGACGAAAACGTATAAAAACGAATAAAAACGAATAAAACATATGAAAACGGACGTAAACGTATAAAAACGAAAAAAAACGTATGAAAACGGACGAAAACGTATGAAAATGGACAAAACGTATCAAAACGGATGAAAAGGGACGCAAACGTGTTAAAAAGTTTGAAAGTAAGTAAAAACGTATGAAAACGGATAAAAACGTAAGAAAATGGACGAGAACTTATGAAAACGTTTGAAAGCGGCCGAAAATGTACGAAAACGGACGAAAACGTTTGAAAACAAATGAAAACATATAAAGACAAGAAAATGTTTTTAATGTGAGATAGTTATTTGATGTTCTAAAAACAAAAGTTTTTAGTATACATGAATAAATAAAAAAGACATAAACATAAGAACAATAAGAAAAGACAAGAAAATATGTTTAACTAATTAAATCTTAAATAAAACAAAAATGCTAAATCGTCCTACAATTCTTCCTACAAAACATCTTACTCACATGATTCTGACAAATGTCAGAACGGACGATTCGGATCTAGAGAAAAAATTAGTGGAAACAAACTATAGAATATTGGTTTCTGTGTAGAAGGATTTGCATGATGAAATGCTAAAAATTGTATCAATGCTCTAAATTATATAATTTGAATGGGTGTTTAGGAAAACAAAATTTCGTTAAACGACGTCGTGGCGGCTATAAATATACAATTGATGAAATTATCATGCAGTTTCACCTCGTTTGAAAAGAAGAATGACACAAACGGCTAATAAATTAATGAAAAATTTGTAAAAAGCAAATGAGTTTGTAACAACAATAGAAAACATAAAAGTTGAGAATTGGGGAGAAGAGTTTTGTCATGTTGTGTTGGGGTTGATGGAAAGAAGGGCCACAAAGGGGACACTTCCACATGGGTGCTGACTGTGCGGTGGGACCCACTTGTCTTTTTATCATTATTTCTAATGTAAAAAATTAAATTATTTTGCCAGGTTGTGTGGGGTCCACCACTGCATCAAAACCCATGTGACTGATGCTCATAAAATCCAACTTTTCTCCCTCCGTAAAATCTTCAAAAAGAAAACATACTATTCACTTTTGTGTGTTTAAATATATTTAATTAATTATTACGTATTATTTTATAAATATTCAAATAGAGAGAGAGAGAGAGAGAGAGAGCTGCGTTCTGTCTCCCCTCCTGCACGAGCTCTTATTTTAAATAACAAATCATTTTCAAGTTTATTACTAATGTTGTTTTTTGTAGATTTTAAATGTTACTGTTAAGGTAATTTATTTTGTTCTTTATTTAGAGAGCATGTATAAATAATGTTAACTGACGATATTCATAATATATGTTACTGTTCTCCATGAAAAGACGAAATTCTCATTACTTTAAGTGCAAAGACGTTAAAAAGAATGTGGAATAAAATACATTGCTATACTAATTTTCATATTTAACATAAGCTCCTACATTCAAATTCAAATCTTTTTCTGGATATTTGCATTTAATATTGGAAGTGGTTATTTTGGTGCTTTCAAGAATTATATTATAAGATGACGAGAAATAAATAAAACTATCGGTAATATGAAAATTTGATAGATTTGCATGAAAATGTTTCAAAGATTTTGTACAAAAACATAAAATCAGTTTTAATTAAGAATTAGTAATGTCTCCCCAAATTTCTTTTTAAAATTTCAAATTTCAATATTTTTGCTTTATCATTATTTAAAATTCAAACAATTTTGTCTTAATAAAATATTTAAATTAACAATGTCCTCATCAAGAATTTTAAAAGTATGCATGACAATGTTTTTTTAATATAGTTTATAAAAAAAGAGAATTTTTTTGTATTTATTCCTAACATTAATTATTAATTAAAATTAAGCCACAAACTCTATTATAAGACACCATATCTCAAATCTGATTTAATATTTCATTTTCAATTTCACTAAATGTTTTTATATGTTTTTTGATACATTTATTTTTGTTTTAAGTTGAATTATCGCATGTTATACTTTTTAATTACAGTTTGGTTATTTTACGTTAAATGTTACACGAAACATTTAACCATAATACCGTAACTACAATTGTTTTCCGCTATCAAATCTCGTTGCTATGTACGGGCACTCGACTACTTTTTATTAAGATGGACAATGCAGTTATTATTTTTACAACGGAGGTGTATATGATCACGTTTCTAAGATAAATTGTACAGTATGTTTGTTAAAGTATGTTACCGATAGGAGTCCTAACTTGCTTCGACATAACTGCATTTTTTGTAGCTTAAAGTTTGGAGTTTTGGTTTAAAATTTTGTTTCAGACAATCAATGTTTGAAAATTACAATAAGCTGATTTAGATGCCTCTAAGATCATAGTAAAAGCTTATGTATTTTGGCACATAATTACAAGGAGTAGTTTACTTTGTTCATATATCTATAAATACAATGCCGAATATATATTGGCAAAATCATAGAAATTACAAAATGTCACATTTGATGAGGCTCATATCTGCAAATAATCTAAAAAAGCGACTGAATCCTCGCGTTCGCAAACATAATAAGTTGCTCGGCTAAAATTGTTCACCTTTAATTTTATGAATTCTTATCTGCGACAGAAAACAGTAGACCTCCTAAGAACATAAAGTTCAAGAGATCATTGAGATAAATTATGATGATGATGACGAAAATGAGCACGTTGACAGTGATTAAATGAAAATATCTTGGTGAAAAGGAAAACGTGTTTCAGATCAAATTAAAAGAGGTGAGAGTGATGATAATAATGGTAAATGTATTTTATTTTGAGAACACAGAGAGCTAGTTCATTTTTTGATAGCAGGCAATATGCAGATTATGTAAAAGGCAATATTGGTGATAAAATGGATAGAAAAGGATGTGGTGAAAGAATTTGCATAAATTTTTTTCACCACATCCTTTTTAATTTTCCATCTTTCTTTGGGTAAGTCCATTTTATTAGCGATATTTCTTTTTCATAATGTGAACCAGAACAACTATAAAAGAATGGTCGTTGTCCTTTTCTTTTCACAATCACAATACATTTAGCATCGATGTCATCGTTGTTACCTCTTTTAACTTGTTATGAAACTCGCTTTCTTTTTTTATGAATATATTTTATTTCTCGTTAAATCACAATTGACATGGCCCTCGGCAACACCAACAGGATCATAATCATTTACCTCAATGATCTGTGAAACTTTGGGTTCTTTTTTCTCAAACCCTGGAATTGGAGGCGATCTGATGTTGTCCGTTATAGATAAAAGTTAATAACAGTTGACCTGTTTGACCTGTTGCCACGTTCTCCATTCCCATACGCTGATTTAATAAACAATGGGTAGAAAACCGTTGCCGCATATCGACATCCCTTTTTCCTCAAACCATTGAGGTGGAGCAGGTCCCATGCTTTCTGTGACAGATAGAACTAATAAAATTTATTTCAAACAACCATTATTTAGCACGTTTGTGCATAAATTAAACCTTAAACTACTGAAATGTTTCTACATTCAAGAACTAAAACATGCCTGAAGCAACATAACACAACTTACAAATCCAATGAGCTAATGTGAATGATGCAATAACTGATACATGAATCTGACGAAACATTTAAACAAACCAAAAGCCACAATTGAGGCAAGTTATTAGATTCATTTCTATTTTGATCTGACCTAAAATCCGCTGCCTTGTTGATGAAGATATTTTAATTTTCATTAAATCGCCATCATCGTGGTCGTTTTTTTAGACGGTAATTTTTTCACACATATACCACCTATCTCACAATATATCTCACACATGACTCCAGCGAGGCTTGAACCCACAACCTCTAGGTTGGTGGGCAACATACATATGTTGTCGTCGTCAATAGGATCGTAATCATTTATCTTTATAATTTTTGGATGTTTGTTTTTTTTCCTCAAATCCTGTAGTAGGAAGAGATACGTTTCTGTCTGTCACAGATAAAAAGAAATAATATTTTAGTCTAAACATTCAGGAAACAGAACACCAACAATGAACAAAATGTCAAAGTTCATGACCTGAAGAATAACATGAACGATGAACTAAAAGCAAAAATGGAAGAGATGAGTGATGTTGAGGATACGAATCAAAGTGTCGAAACAAACATTCAGCAAAAAATAAAATAAAAATTATCTTACGAATGGGATGCTCGATGTCTGTGTTTGAATGCAGCTTCTGTATTAGCCAATTGTCTCTTGTTTGGATGGACGACAGGTGCAATTCATTGGTAATGGTTCTCCACTTACTATTTTTTTACGTCACAAACAAATTGCTTTTAGGATGTATTACCTTGTTGATCAAACAATTTCCCTTTAGAAGTTTGACAAAACGTAACCGAATGGAAAAAAGTACGAAGTACCTGAGCTTATGATTAAAGACATTCCGAGATCTCCTACCCTTTTCAAAGCGGAATTGTTTTCTACACGAAGTCTACTAAACGGGCGTGTTTCCTAAAGACATTAGTCTTTGTATTTAGGAAATGCACGATATGTAAAATGGGCATACTAACATTATGGTAATAAGGAGGATGGAAGAATTCGATATATAGGTTTTCTAGGAAGCGTGCAAGGAAAAATTTAGTCACGAAAAAGTCCAAATAACATTTTTCTCATCATATAACTTATTCTTGCAAGCGTCATAGAGAATATTTATATAATTTTATCCCATTCTACCCACCCCCAACATTAGTATTTTCGTTTGGCGTATCTTGGATAGCATAAAAAAATGAACAGTGACTTAGTAATTGGAATTAGAGTGTTTATGTTGTGGCTCAGATATCGTATTGGCTGCAAAACACGACTGCATTTTATGCCCTTCAGTTTTTGCCAAACAAACAATTAAAACAAACCGGGTGACCAAATCATCATAGCCATTCAACTATTATCCCAATTAGATATATGAAAACAACCTATGGACTACATGGAAAATTGTAGCACCTATGAAACTATTATCCCAATTAGATATATGAAAATAACCTATGAACTAAATGAGAAATTGTAGCACCTATAGTAAAATGTACAATGTCTTAAACTGTATGGGAAAACTGATAATTCCGAGCAAAATCACGCTAAGGTAAAATGTAACTGAAAATAAATTTTCCACAAAAACAATAAATGGCATACCTCAACAAATTTGTTTAATCAAAGCAACCAATCTTCTATGGTAAGTGTGAGACAGGAGCAACAAGAAATCCATTTCCATAATAGGAGGAAAGTTCAAACTGTAGACATAACTTAATTATATGAATGATGAAACACTTCTTTTTTCAGAATATTTTCTAATAACTCTTCCAATATTTACAAAGATCAAATTATTCCAAAATGATTTAGTTTTAGAATAAATTATTATTAAAAACTTTTACAAAAAATATGTTGCACAACATTGTAGTGTGAGCTTTGACCAATTCAACCCATGGCATTTTATGCATATATTTTGCAATAGTTGCTATCCTGAATGAAATAACATGTAAGTGTTACGACGTCGCGGCAAACAAAATCTTAATCATGCTTCAAATCAGTGTCATCTACTAAACTTACGCAGCCAATAATGTTCTCATATAAATTCTGCTATTATCTATAATTTTTCAACTGACCTATCAACCTACATAAAAAGTACATGATCTGTGCTCAATTCATTTAATTTGATACATTATTGTAGTTTTTATACTTTCTATCTGGCACAACATCATAACACCCACATGCTATTCCCATTCTTAAGAAACTGCCACCTCCGAGATGTTGTTAAAAAAATAAAGCCACAAATTTGTAAGAACACATTAGAAAGATTTTCATACAAATCTTGTACTAATTTTCTGGCAAAATAAAGAAACTTAAGCGACAACACAATGAAATAAAAGATGTTGGTAACTCTCAAGACAATAATACATAAACGGCAAAACGATATTACCTGAGCAAGAGCATATCGTAATGGCGAATACATAACTGCACCCGGTACTATCCAAATCAGATAAGCTATTTGGGCAACTCAAGAAATCATACGCATTAAAAAATGACCCATTTGATAAGGCTTAGATATATACAATATTTAAAAAAAGGATCAATCTCCCATGGCTGCAAGGCTCAGATATATACAATATTTAAAAAAAAGATCAATCGGCCATGGCTGCAAACTCAATACATTACCCTTTCATACATAATGCGCTCTTACAAAACTCTTTGAAAACACATTAGTTTTAAGCAGCTTTAGTTAATTGTCTTAATAATGGATACCAGGGGTTAAGTATGCATCAAATTCAAAGATTCAGTGTCTTTTGGTACACACTCACGTAGGAAAAACATTGAAAGCAAAACCCGAACATACACGAAGTGTTTCCAGATCCGGATTCATCAAAAGATGAAGAGTAACTACACGAAAACATAAAATAATGCCAAAAAGATAATTGCTAAGACTATTCTTTGTTTACATGTAACTAGTCTTAATCTTTTCATACATTCATGCTCATAAATATGTGAAAAAATAGGATGTATTTGCGATGGCTAATTATGACCAAGTACTACCCATGTTACCCGTAAGTTTTGAAAAATCAAAACATGCTAATCAAAATTTAAACATCAAGCGTACCCAAATATTCTACTCATTTCCCAACCAAAGTCTTTAAAAAATTTTCAAAATAAAATGCAACAATACTATACCAAAACCCCAACACCTGGATTAACTCTTTTAGGAAACTGTAAGGATATAGCAAGCATAATTACCCATATTAGCCATAAGCTGGTAAATCACAACACATTATGACAATATCATACATAAAGCTATAAAATTAGTAATAACCATGAAAGTGGAAGCAATGAGGCTAGTCTGAAATAAACTACGCTCACACTTTCGAAAATATCATACATCAAAGGTCATCAAAGGACTGCGTCTAGCCTGAACCAACGATGTTGACATGGCTTTTGTATTAAAGGATAGGCGTAACCAAGAAATATAACCAGCCACGAAGTATAGAACAACAACATTAAAGTCTTGGATTTGCAACTAATACAAGTTAATTTTGTTCATTATTTTGATAATGGAAAATAGTTGTAAAACATGCAGATAGTCCTAAAGAAAAGTGACAACTAAGTTACGAAGCTGTAAAAAGATATGAATGACATATCAGGTGGCCTAACCAACGTTTCATGGTCCTAATATTTCACATTAAGTTTTTACGTAACTTTCTTTATGACAGTCATTAAAATCCAAAATCTAGCACCCTAGCTCAGACATCAATTCGGTTGCAAAATACAGTTGCATTTTATGCTATACGGCTTTCGCCAGGGCAAAAATACGGTTGGCAATGTCACTTCGACAAACCCAAATCCTAAAACAACCATGCATTTAATGTTAACATCAGACGACATCCAAAAACATCAAACACTTGAAGAAAAGTAGCTCAATCTCCCTTTCTATAATCCCCTAATTGCATGAACATAACACACCTAATTCACTAACAAACTAAAAACTTGAAAAAATATATTATAACCAAGTACTACCCATACATAAACCTTAAACAAACACAAATACGTATCCAGAAATCTTCTGATAGTATCGAAAGATCATGACAACCAAATAAAACACAACTTGTAGAAAACCATATAAAATCAGTACTTATGATCACATATCAGACTTATCACAAAGCTTAAACAAACACAAACACGTATCCATAAATTAAAATAAAAAAAAAAGAAAAAAAAAGAAGCTGAAATACCCTACATTATCGAATCAGATGACAATGAAACCTCAGTATTGATAATTGAAACACCGAAACCCTAAACGCTCACTACTATGTCAGATGTAACCAAACTTAATTAAACAACCAATATGTGTGTTTGGAGAGCGAAATTAGGGACTAAAAAATGAACCGACAACTGCTCTTGTAAATGGTTCTAGTATTGATAATGGAAAATAGGTGTACAACATGCAATGAACCCTAAGAATTAATTGGCAAATGAAACGGCGATTACTCTTATAAATGATTCTGGAAATGATAATGGAAACAGGTGTACAACATGAAGTGAACCCTAAAGATTAAGTGCCAAATAAATGGAATACCGACTAATCTTTTTTCCTCTTAGCTAACGGCTTGGCTCGACTCGATGTGTGAACAGTGCTGGAATGGGCCACGAATCCACAGTACACCCAAGCCACTCTCCTCCATGCAGCCGACCTCCTACCAGACGGCTTTACAATGTACCGGCTCCCAAGCTCCACTTTAACAAATGCTATTGATAGTGTATAGGACCTTCAGCCCAATAAGCTAAGCCCCACACACTTAAACTAAGCCCAACAACGCCTGCAACTCATCATATTACGTCTAAGAAATGGACTCCCAGGCCAGGCTCGTACACTTGCTAACAGAGGATTCTGTACAACAGAAGCACTAACAAAGGCTACATTGCCAAAAGAAGAAAACTCATATTGGATGGCACCTGATGCAACAAAAAGACAGAAAAACACCCAACATATCAACCCCAACGCAAAAGGAAAAAGGTTCATTAGTCAAAAAATGATGATACTAAAATCGCATAAATCAAACAAGATGGCCAAACAAAAAGATACATTAAGCAAAATGAAAAAAGCATCAACGATCAACCTGCGAAGTCTGAAAGGATTCCTTCAAAATCCATAGAAGATCCAACATCTAAGAAAGGAATGTTAGAACTCATCTCCTTAAGAGCAACAAAGAAGCTTCAAAAGGGAAAAAAGGAAAGAAAATTACGAAGGCAAGAAATATCCTTGCTTAAATACAAAAGTTGCAAAAAAGAAATTTCCCAATGATTATGGAAACACGTAGTGGTTGAATTCACGACGTCTGAAAGAACGCGAAGGCAATTGAAAAGACCAACGCATGATTACAAGGCAAAACACATACCCCACGATACGAATCAGTGCCTCGAAGGCCCAAAAAGAGGAGAGAGAAGATTTAAGGCTGCAACACAACCGCCATGGAATCCCACATTAAATGCGCCTGAAGCCTGAACGTCACCTCCATGGAAAAGGCATGCACAAAGCTCACAAGCTATGCTCCCAGGACAAATCATAGCCTAGAACCGTAAACCAAGACAATAGGCTACAAATGCGAATAAGTCATAGCCCGGAAAACAACATGACTCATCATAACAAGAATCTATCATCGCATTTCCCTAAAACAATCAAATACACTAATGGACTTGGGGGACTTGATAGCGTATAGGACTTTCAACCCAATAAGCTAAGGCCCACACACTCGAACTAAGCCCAACAGCGGCTACAACTCATCATATTACGCATTGGAAATGGACTCCTAGGTCAGGCTCGTACGCCTGCTAAACACTTTCAGGCAACGACAGTCCTGGGAACCCTTCCTAGGACCGTTGCAACTGTCATACACATGTCACTACCTCACTCTTTATGAGGTAGAGCTGCAATCGTGCACGGATCTTTCCATGCATCTAGTGAGGCCAAATGAGGCGTGCCACGTGTCATCCCTTGTCACCACCATTGGATGTACACCACGAGATCCATCTGGAAATTTGGATGGACTCCCAGGCACCATGCGAAACCCTATGGCCATCCTTATAAATAGAAGGTTCATTCTCTCGAATGAACCAACTTAGCTTCACCGCACACAATGAGTGGATCCTCACAATCCACTCCGGCTACTACGCTAAGTGTTACCCTAGCTCATGACTCCAGTTACACCTCAGGGTCCTTACCGAACGAGGGAAACCTAATGGGATAGACGCCTCAACCCTTCAATACGTGTTTTACGTAAACAATTATATAGTATAATTACTTGAATTATATATTAAACAACAAGGTCTTTTGATTAAGGAGTTGTCTGTTTTATTTTATTAAAAAAAGTTTTGCTTACAACAGCTTTTAGGTTATTGTTAACAATTTATTACTGAAAAAATTTGTGTTTAATTATTGGTTCGAACAAAATCGATAGTTTCTAATATAATATACTCCGGTATTGTTTATGTTAGCTAAAAAGAGGAACTTGTCTTTGATGACCTCTTAATACTCCCTTCGTCCCAAATTTATTGTCCTTTTTTGACTTTTTAAAGTCTTTCTTTATCAACTTTAATCTTTAATATTTTTATTTGTGTTAAACAATACTTGATGAAAATTATATCAATGAAAAATACAATTTAAAACCAATCTATTCATATATTTTACAGTAACTATTATATAACACAAACGGAAATATTTAAGATTAAAGTTGATAAAAATAAGACATCAAAAAGTCAAAAGAGGACAATCATTTTGGGACGGAGGGAGTATGATTTTGTGGAGATTTGGGGATTAACAACGAAGTTTTAAAAAGGATAATTAGAATAGTATATTTCACAATCAATAACTGAAAACAAATTAAAGTCATTTCACGATCAACCGTATGAACGTATCCCTAATTGGCAGGATATAATATGTTTTTTTCTTTACGGATGTTGAGTAACTGGAACATATAATTCAAAAAATAAAACAAACTGATACAGTACTCCGTATGACATATTTTATGGGGTAAAAGTTAAAAAAATAAAAGATGTGATAGCACACGCATGCAAAAAGCCTTGCCTCGACCTTCTCATTTTTCTTGGAATCTTTTGGGTCTTGGGATCCCTTGTTTTTTTTGTTACTATGATGATACTCATACCATATATTTTGTTTTGAGAGTATGGATCCAGTGAGAAGAATTATTAAAATGAGAAGAATGAGAAAAAATTGTGGCCGCATATTTTAAATAAGGAAAGAGAAATAATAGGGAGATGCATCTATTTTTGTGAGTGCATCTAATATTTGTGGTTGTGGTTTCTTCTCATTCTTCTCATCTTAGTTATATTTCTCATTTGATCCTTACTCTATCTTTTGATGCATACATCACAATTTGTGCATTACGACATTGTACGATACAAACCGTAACGCATAAATTGTGTGTATGCTTCAAAAGATATGGTATGAGTATCAATTCTCATCTAAATTACTGCTCCCCCTCCGTATCAAATTTACGGTTCATTTTTTTTTTTTTTTTTTTTTTTTTTTTTTTTTTTTTTTTTTTTTTTTTTTTTTTTTTAATGTCTCAATTTAATTGTCAATTGCTAAAAATCGATATGAAAATTTCATCAAATTTAACATATTACCTTTGATTGAAATTAAATTAATATTACAAACTTCAACGAAGACATAAAATAATTAGCTAAGGATAAAACCGTATTTCTACAAAAAGTAAAAGAGAGAAATCAGTGATAATTATATTTTTCTTAAACTGTATGTTTTTTTGTCGGAAAACAATTGTTTTAAGACAGAGAGAGTAATGTTTTTCCCCAAATTAAAAACAAGTCATTATATCAAAGTAGAGGAAATACAACTTTTATCTTTCGTAAATTGATAAATTAATAAGTTTTTAACCAAACTTTTCACTTCTTTTGCAAGTTTGCCATTTTTCCTTATAATTTTGTGATTCATACTTTGTGATGCTTAGTAACATCACTGGTCTCAAACAAAAAGTATCAGTACAAGTCGAAAGTGTCTAAAACTAGAATACCTGCCACTAAAACTAAAAAAGACCTCGTAGGATTTTAAAAATATCGCAAATGTGAAAGAAATATGAGCATATTGCAAGTTTCTCTATTTTGTTCCCGTAAAGTAATTTTCTCTTTTAATTATGCCTTTGAGCCATTCAGACGAAATGTGCTAAACTGCTAATGTATTAGGCTACTAGCTTCATGCAAAAGCTGAATGTTGAATTGGGTTACATTGTTTCGGGACCAGATATGTAAAATATTTAGGCCCATATAACCATAGCCCATATTAGAAAGATAAAAATTAGTAGTAACTTCACTTTTTTCAACATTGAGAAATTTAAAACAAATCAACATGTTATTGCAATAACTCATTAGAGATTCAGTGGGTACAATTTAATTTGCTTTCAAGTGATCCAAATGTACTCTCTTTTATACTTGACATATCCTTTTCAGTTTTCACTTTGATCCCATGCAATTGACAAGGCACCATTACGTTTGTGGAATAACTTATATTAGTGGTAAAAAATTATATTTAGAATGCTAAATCATTTGAAAACAGAAGAGAATCGCTTCTCGCATTGCTTGCAATATTATAAGCAAGCCGTTGTCGGAACAACAATATTGGGTGCAACTAAAAGGAAAATTTTGATACATCAAGCATGATCCGATAGCTATAAATCTTTACATTGCGTGATAATGCCCATGTCAATTTGTATACACATTTGAGATTAAAACATTAAACATGTAAATACAACATGGAAAAAATATTCACATATGCAAGTAAAATGTGTTCACATGAAATTATAACGTAGTAAAAAAAGTATAACCTTCAAACCATATGGCTATCGACTTATGGTGTGTTAAAATTACCACGACTCACAACCATCACTCATGGCTTTACACTGATAGTACATGCAAAATTTACATGAGAAACATGAGAAATGCAACACCAATGCACATGGGAAATGTTTATGATCCACCGGAACACTCACTTCATATCTTGTTTAGCTTTTTAAAAGCAAACACACCTAGCGGAAGAAGTGACTTTTCAAATACCTATCTTTATACTTGTAAGGCAACTCAAAGTTTACTATTGTGTGATTAAGATAAGGACATAGTGTTCATTAACGTAAAAAGTTGTCACGTTTACATGTTTATGTCTTTAGCACATCAAACAGAAGGCTACATATGATTTCTTAACTTATAAACACCTATTGTTAAATAAGGGAAATGATATGCACACTCAACTTTTTAATTGTGACACTCCAATTTGTGAATTAAAAAGTTGTAGTGTTTATACAATCTACTTTAACTAGTAGTACATTAGAGTAGGCAAATCAAAATATCATGTGTGCAAATCATCTCCCGTTAAATAACATTAACCTTACGAATGACAATAAATTTAAAATAATAGTATAACTTTAAGCGACAATAATGCAAAGTATCTTATATTCAATACTCACGTGCTCATTTTTGGTTGATAACAAACGGCCAACGTTCAAAGTTTTTAGTATGGGATCTATGTTTTTCTATAGTGAGACCGTCATTGAGTTGATGTAAGAGAACAAGTTATAAATTTGACCAATTAAATTACATTAAATGTTGATGAATTCAATAAATGAACATGATTATGATTATGATTATGATTGTGAATTTAACAAGTTATTAAATTGTCAGTAATAAAAACGTGGATTAAACGAATGATGTTGCAATCTAAAAAGGGATAGCGGCACAGCTTATTACTCGTTTGACTTTCACATTTACCTTTATGTAAATCCAAATTAATTTATGAAATATAATCAAATATTGCTAATATAGCATGTGTGCATTTTGGCTCATATAAATTTGTAGTCAATTTTAAGTATTATAACATTATATGAACTGTAGCCTAACACCGACCATATCAAGGCCCCGGATACTAAACTAAACATACATGTATCATGTATTCATGTATGGAAGCTTCTATCATTGTTTTGTATAGTGCCACACTACCAAGTCCCTACATGTCATTGTTGAAAGATTACAAGGATATTACGATTATGATTTACGCCTGGACCTATCATAGTCGACATTAACTGGCTGGCTTAATTGGTGTAGGCCCCAAAATAGAAAGTATGAGAAATAACAAACTAATCTATCAATTTTATTAGATCATGTGGCAAACTTGAGTTTCACATACACAACCATTTGTTAAGCTACTCATGATAGAGCTGAGCTTCTTGTGAGATAATCAAGCTTGGATTTTCTAAAGCTCGGTCTGAGCTTCTCGTGAGTAACTAGAGTTCGGACTTTGCTCATTTTCACCTCTATGAATTACACCCACAGGCCATAGGTAGTAATCCGTTGTTACTTAGTGATATGTACAAAATTTAGTCTCTTCCTCTTGTGGCAACGGAGGTTCACCTGCGGCAATTTTGGGCTATCCAAAAAGGTAACCGCTCTGAGATTAGCCGCCTCGCAATGTCGAGTCGGAAACCCATGTAAAAAAAATAAATAAATAAAAATTAGTCTATTCTAGGGGCGAAGCCAAAAATTCAAGCTAAAAAGTTTTTTTTTATTATTTTTTTTTTTTTTTTTCACATACAGATAATAACTTTTGCATTTCAACAGCGTGGCCTTAAAGATGAAAGATGAAAGAGTGATAAAGATCTTATAAGTTCTAAATGGAAAAATATTATCGACTTCGTTAAATCAGTTTTCAAAAATATCATCACCTTCTGTTTGTATTTATTATTCATTAACATTCTTTTTTGGTTAGAGCAAAGGGCATGATGACGCTCCACTCGGCGTTATGCTGATGTGGAGAGCGGTATCCCGACGTTGTTGGCGAGAGCTATTTCGGAGGCTTGATTGTATCATTATCTTTTCCTAAATTAGCTGCTATTTCATAGGTGTATGTATAGTAAGTTGTTAGCTTCTTCTTGTATATATATTCATGTACTCTCTATCAATTAATATACAGAAAATTGGAAGAGTTCTTCCACCAAAATCGCATCTCTACTTTATACATGGTATCAGAGAATTCTCTGTAATACNACTAGTTAATTTATGAAATATAATCAAATATTGCTAATATAGCATGTGTGCATTTTGGCTCATATAAATTTGTAGTCAATTTTAAGTATTATAACATTATATGAACTGTAGCCTAACACCGACCATATCAAGGCCCCGGATACTAAAACTAAACATACATGTATCATGTATTCATGTATGGAAGCTTCTATCATTGTTTTGTATAGTGCCACACTACCAAGTCCCTACATGTCATTGTTGAAAGATTACAAGGATATTACGATTATGATTTACGCCTGGACCTATCATAGTCGACATTAACTGGCTGGCTTAATTGGTGTAGGCTCCAAAATAGAAAGTATGAGAAATAACAAACTAATCTATCAATTTTATTAGATCATGTGGCAAACTTGAGTTTCACATACACAACCATTTGTTAAGCTACTCATGATAGAGCTGAGCTTCTTGTGAGATAATCAAGCTTGGATTTTCTAAAGCTCGGTCTGAGCTTCTCGTGAGTAACTAGAGTTCGGACTTTGCTCATTTTCACCTCTATGAATTACACCCACAGGCCATAGGTAGTAATCCGTTGTTACTTAGTGATATGTACAAAATTTAGTCTCTTCCTCTTGTGGCAACGGAGGTTCACCTGCGGCAATTTTGGGCTATCCAAAAAGGTAATCGCTCTGAGATTAGCCGCCTCGCAATGTCGAGTCGGAAACCCATGTAAAAAAATATCATCACCTTCTGTTTGTATTTATTATTCATTAACATTCTTTTTTGTTAGAGCAAAGGGCATGATGACGCTCCACTCGGCGTTATGCTGATGTGGAGAGCGGTATCCCGACGTTATTACACCGTTAGTAGGCGGATGGGTTGGCGTTGCTACATGCGTTATGATGGTAATGTGCGTTGAGAAAGAAAAAAGGACAAAATCAATTCACAAAAATTACATTACCGTCCCAAATGGCTATTTTCATGTTTGAATTAAAAAAAAAAAAAAAAAAAAAAAAAAAAAAATTAAAAAAAATTTAAAATAAAACCTAATTATTTCGTATCTCATACTTGTTAAACATTCAAACAAAAAATCATAAGCAAATTACTGACCGTGATAAATTTTACTCCAATTAATTGACTTGATTATAAGCATATGCTAATTACAAGACACTAGTAGGGTACCACGTATTGCGGCGGCGGATATCCTGAAATAAAATTTTCCAATGAATCATGTATTTTAGTTTATTATGTTCTTTTTGACAATAAATTTACGGATATCAAGAATTTCGTTTAAATGGGTACGGGCCCATTTGACACGTTGCCCGTTCGGGATTGAATATTTGTATAATGTGCTTTATTATTTGTATTAATGATATTTAATGCATGAATTCTGTTTAAGTTGGTTGTACAATATGCTTGATAATTTGTATTTCTTATATAAAAGGTGTTTTAATAACTGCATTAATTGTATTTATTGACCAGTTAATTAATTGTATTTAATGTAAATAATGATTTATTTATTGTATTTAATGTTAGTATTTATATTTTAATTAGTTATACTTTGAGCTTAAAATCTTGTAAATATTAGAAAATGTGTTTTAGTTACTTGTATTTTTAGGTTTATAACTTAGAGGCTGAATTTTAAGAGTTTGTATATTAAATAGGTCTTCCTCTTTTATAAGATAGTAAGATAAGATAAGATAAGATGAATATCACTATATTTTTTTTAAATGTGTTTCTTAAAATATTTGACTGACACAATATAGATTAATGGAACATCACCTCTTTACGTATATGGGCCATCAAGCTAATATTTTATATTACAAAGGTTATCAAATATAGGAAAGGGCCTATCATAGTGAAAACTTAATAAATTTTGGACTACCATGCAAGATAAGTTGGCCCAATTTAGGGAGGTCCAGTACCCGCTCGCCACCCCGCCGTCTCTAGTCTCTTCAATAGTGGAATATTAGTAGGTCACAAAAGAAGATATTAAGCAAGTGGAAGTTGCTATGTGTTGTAAGCTTTATTAGAGCAATCGTTACCATGGCGCACACAGCCCGCCAGTTGGGTGCCACGATACCATAAGTGAGTTTCGCGAGTTGAGGGTGCCAGAAAAGTGGCGAGCGCGAGGAATTATTATTATTATTATTATTATTATTATTATTATTTTTTTTATTTTTTATTTTTTTTTTATTTTT